>LBNU01032751.1:41684-58522 GCA_014162995.1 Artemisia annua
TATTAGTTAGTTAAGTTAGTTAAATGTATCTAACCCTAAAATGAAAGGGTGTGTCGTTTTGGGGGATGAACCCAGCGAACCGATGCAATGGTTCATGGCAACCATTCGAAATCTATATATAGACATGTACATGTAACGATTACAAGTTTAGAACCGATAATAAAAGTTATTCAGTTTTAGTATTTGCAATTTCTATATCGACTCTCCTTTGGGACTAACAGGCCGGTCCAGTCTTACGGGTTGTTTCTTTTTTTTTCGTTTTTTTTTTTTTTGTTAGCTAAGAGGATGTGTGAAGCCCACACCTATATGAACATCTTATTGGGGAGGGGCTTAAATTTTTTGCCTTGGGGATATGGACCCATTGGTGGAAAAAGTGGGTCCCTTTTAACAAAATAATAATATTAAATTGGTGGGTTCCACTATTTTTCCCATTAGGTAAAAAAGAAACACCCCTTAGCCCGATGCTCACCCCTAGAATTAGATGTTTACAAGTAGCAACTCACAAAATTTGTATTCTACTTGATTGGAAATTTGGAAATATTCACGATTAAAGGAATGTCACATACTGACATGCATTCTCTGTTACATTTAGTAACATAGTGGAACTTGATAAATTTGATTAAAGGGCCGAGTTGTAATGTATTACTTTTTGGGAGGCAATTTATTATTTAACATTCGTACCAATAATGCCTATCACTACAAAGTGTAATGGTGAAAAATATACTTGTGGCTAAAAAATTTCAGGGGCCACGATCCCTCCCGGTCCCTTCTAAGTTCCTTCCGTGCTTGGTTAATCATATGCAACAATCATTTTCACATCTAAAATTTAACCAAAGAGTTGCTTTTATAGCTCAGTTCAACACGTAAAACATCATCATCCAGTTATGTAACAATCATCATATCGCCCAATAAAAAAAGGACATCAGTACGAAATATGATAGCCCAACACGTTTATCTTTGTGAGCCACTTACTATTCAAATCAAACGATTGACGCGACGACACATACATGACTACAACCAAAAGAAATTTGGCACATTTGAAGAGTTAGCTTCTGAATCATCCTCGTTTTGTGATGGTGAATGAGCGTGTCTACCTTCATAAGTTGTTATCACCATTCTTGGATCATCTACTAGTCTTTCGACTCGTTTCTTTACACGACAAGTGTCTTGCGTGCATCGGTAGTAACTCCTGCTATTTGTAAATGTAATAATGAAAATTGTTTGTTCAAACATATTTCCAGGTAAATTAAGTTCACAAAGTTCAAACGATAGATTAGAATGTATGTTATTTTATCAAAATAGTATGGTGTGCAATCAGGTCTTACAAGAAAAACTTTTAAAAAAGTATTATTACTTTCTTCTATGTTGTTTTATAAAAGGAACTATTATTTCTTATACATGATAAATAAATCCCTTTTAACTACAGATTTCGCACAATTTTAGGTGATTTTCTTTTGATTGATACATAGTGTTAGAGATGTGATGTGTCACATCACCTTTTGTTAATAATATAAATGAAAAAGGAGTTTATTTATATTATTATATTGTACCAACTGGTGTGGTAAACTAATGAAAACCTAGTCACTATGCGTATACACCCTCTTCTCTAATATATTCATGTATATTTTTTTAAATCCTTTGCATTGTTTGATCCACTCACACGTATACCGGTTAACGTGTATTGTGATAAGATGATAAAATTAAAAGTTGTCATTGGTGAGTAGAAGATTAGCTTATCAACTTATCACAATACACGTTAACTCCTACTCACCAATGACAACTTGTGATCATACCATCTTATCACAATACACGTTAGCAATACCAATCTTTGTCAAGATGCAGCACAATTCTGTAAACAAAGGTTTAAAACCTCAATTTTAAGTCAACTTATAGTTTAACCATTTAATTTATTTTTATTTTTTTTGTAAAATTTTTATTCTTAAATTTGTTTCATCATTTGATTTAACCCTTTGACTTTCTTTGACCATTTGATCAAACCCTTTAAGTTTAATAAATGGCGAATTAAAACACCTAACTAATTTGGTCAATATTATTACGGAGTATCTCACTTGAAGGAAGGAAGACAGCTCGTGAAGGTAAGAAACTTTGTTGCATTAAGTACTGTCGTGATTAACATTCATTTATTTATTTATTATTATTATTATTTATTATTATTATTATTATTATTTTATTATTATTATTTATTATTATTATTATTATTTTATTATTATTATTATTATTATTTTGATAGGTTGTATGGTGGTTAGTTGAATCGTTGTGGTATATTTGCCATCGTGTTTATGTTGGATATTATAGATTTAAGGTTACTTTGGAAGATGATTTGTACACTTTTCATTTTGATTTGCACACTCAACGGTACAAATAGATAAATTAGATTGTAGACAATGTACAAGAATATAACGCGTAAAATTAAGTGTATCAATTAAAAATAAGTGTGCAAATCAATTTTCTTTATGAAATTGTTAGATTCTAGTTACTATACCAATATGTATATTTGGTCCATACACTTGGCGAAGAGAAGGAATTGCTCTTTCGTAATTATAAGATTTCCAAAACACTCCCGTAACTTTATTGAAACCATCATGACATTCATTATCATCATTTTAACCTTTCCATAAAACAAATTTTTATTTATCATTTTTAACCAAAGAGATATTTAGAAATCAATTGAAATTCTTTTAATTATATTTTTCTCCTTTTCATAATCAATTACAAAATTCGGCCAGTAAAGTTTAATATTGCATTACTTCTTATGAAAAGTCGCAAAGTTTTGAGATATTTTGGATTTTAATTGATATTTTTGAGATTTCTAATTTATTTTGTTAATTTTGTAAAAGTAAGTTTGTACTTTGTAGTTTCATCAGTTTTGTGATTTTATTTAAATTGTAAGAAACGTGCTAATGAATAAAAGAATGTAACAAAACTATAATGATTACGTGCTAATAAATAAATTAAAAAACAAATTAAGTATAAGGTGACGACTTTTAACTTATTCATTGACTTTTGTCATGGTCACTGCGATTGGTCACTAAGTTAACTAAAATTTCCTGCGACTTTAACCTAGTGATAATACTAACTACTAAATGAAGGCCGTCGTAAAAATACTGCATCTATAATTAAAATGCTTGAAAAGGTTTTAGCATCTGAAATGTCTTGAAAATGAAGAAATAGATATAATCTATCCCTAAGTTAATTTCGAGAAAAAGATATTGTGTACTTCATTGCATGGTACAGAAAAAAGTTATACGACATAGAAATTCTATTTTGATTTATGATTAGCTGCAACCCGTCTCTCAGAACTAGTATATGGTATAATTTCTTGTCTTTATTTGCTTGGATAGATAAAAGTAAGTATAAGCGTAACTATTTTTCATAACTAAACTTTGAAACTCAAAGGTTCTGAGGCTTTTTTATACAGTACAATGGTATATATATGTCCCTGGCAACCTCATGAAACGACCATATTAAGCTAAAAAGTATATACCCTAAAGCTTCAGAGGGTATTTTAATTGTAACATATAAAAAGCACAAATAACTTATATTAGGCTTGTTAGTTGCCATTTAAAAAATAAAAAAAATAAAAAAATAAAAAATAAAAATCCTGATTCTGGCTGCTGGCTTAATGATGTTATAACTATAAGCTTATTATGATCTTATGATTTGTTTTGATATTATAAATTTAGTATTAAGAACACATAAATATAATAAAATAAAATAAAAGCGGTAAGGTAAAAGATGAGGTACCTGGGGTGTTGGGTGTTCTTAACAACTTTTTGGCCATATTTTCTCCATTTGTATCCATCATCCAATATATCAACATCACTCATGGTCTTGAAGCAAAACCTTGGCTCCCTTACTTTCCTTCTTGATTTGAGCTTTTTCATCTTATTCATTCCTGAAACCCCTAGATGATGATCATGATCCCTTGTCATCCCTAATATCTTATTGCTTATTATACCACTCACTTCACCCCATGCCCTAATATTATATAAAGAAAGACAATTAATCACAATGGAAAGTAAAACAAATAATTAAGGCGATTATTAGTAAGTAATTAAAACCTAATGATTTTGAGCTCAAATTAATACTGCATGCGGGTACAAGAAATTATAATCATTTATTGTTCCATGATCGTATGTACGTCTAAAGATGCATGTAATTATGTTGTCAAAAAGCCTTTGTTCTGTTTCTTTTTTATAATAAAAATTAAAATAATTACCAGTAATTTGCATTAGAAGATTGCGAGGTAAATGAATGAGAGGCTCCAAACTGAGAAGTGAGATCTTCTTCTTGTTTAGAGTGTTGGGATGGTGATAGGGTTTGATTGGAATCAAATGGAACGGATATCATACTTGCACGGAAAGGAGAGAAACATGTTTCTTCGTCTTCGAAAAATCCTTGGCTGAGCATGGTTTTGAATTTGGGATAGGATAAGTATGAGGTAGAAGATGGAACTTAACAACTAAAAAGGGAATGAAGTTGATGCTTTATGAAGCAGAAGGTTGATAGGAAGAAACAAAGAATTTAGACATACAATCTAAATGGAGAATATAAAAAACTCGGTTAGGTCTTTTTTTTTTGGGTAAAAGGGTTTCACCCTGGTAAAATATATTAATCACACAAAACGTTTTAAGTACAATGGAATGTGGCTGAAATACCACATTAACCTCAAGCCAAGCTTGAACAACCACTACACACTAATCGGTTGTGCTAATGACAGGCCAATAGCACAACAAACCTAGCTAGATATTACAATCAACTAACTAGAAATAACGCCAAGAAGAATCAAACTCGGTTAGGTCTACCGTTTATATAAACTTAATTAGTATAGAAACAGACATGTCAATTTGTCTTTCTATATCATTTTTCTGCCTGCTAAAAACTACTCGAGTAAACTCCAATAAATGTTTCAATGGTTTCTACATTTTCACACAAAATCACCCACGTATAAAACTTTTGACACAAATAATTTTAAGTGTACACAAAAATTATTGTTGAAAATGACGAGGTCATATTATTAGATGATAAATAAGCCCGAGTCTAATTTTGGGTTCAGAGTTTCCGTAACCTTTATATATTGTCGTAACTCGATAAAAATCATAACCTGCAGGGTTTCATTATTCAACATGGTATTTGAGCGGGTTTGATCCTCATATTTCGTTGGCTCCGTTAAGCCGCCTCCTCCATACAACCCCATCAAACCCTAGATGGCACCCCTTATCCCTTATAAAAAGGGTTAAATTTTTGGCTAAAATGCTAGCTCCTTACAGTTTCGATCATAACTCCCAAACCATAAAGAGTTAACAAATGCCGTCATCAGCATTGCCTTTGCATTGAAATTCCGAAGTAAAGCATTCACGAACTACTGTAGTATCCACCGTCACGCGCTGTAACAAACAACCGGGTTTTATAAAACATTGCTAATAATATATTGAATAATGATCACCTAATTTGGGAAATATCTTCGTTAAAAGCTAAATATTGTATTCGTGTACAAGGTCCATTTTCCAAGCTAGATCATTTAATCCTCTCGGTTAGAAACGTCGACCAAATCATGATAAACTTATAGTTGCCACCGATGTTTGAAACCAGGGTCAGCCCTGCTTGGTTAAGAGATGATAAGTTATTACGTAACAATTTACGTTACCAAAAAAATGTTGCATTTCCTGCCACAAATTTTTTTGTTGAACAATCTTGCCACAGTTAACGAAAGGGCTTTTGCTAAAAAAAAGTATATATTAGTGAAAACCAAAGAGAATTGTAATATGATGACTGAAAGATTTTTGAGAAGTTTTTTTTTTTTTTTTTTTTTTTTTTTTTTTAATGGCGAGTTAGTAGTTAGTTGGGCAATATACAAGCCTCGAACCTTTCTCCTTAGGGGATAAACCCCACTCGTGCTTCTATTTATTTCTTCCTATTTTCTAAGCGGTCTTTGACATTGCTTATTTTTTCTATTAATTTACTTATCTATTTCTTTTAGGTAGATAAACAAGTTTGGTATCCAATTACTTTATGTTTTCCTGCTTATTTTTTAAGCAGAAAACAGTTTCTCATAACAAGTAAGAGTTGCTTCTTTATTTTTAATTTAACTTAGTTTAGACTATCATATTCGATCCAAATTTTTTAATAAATGCATAACATTGAATATTTTTATCAAAATGTTATTTGTTATTGTGTCTTTTGCGAAAAAAGAACATTCAAACATTGTCTCTAAAAGTACTTTATTTTTTAGTAGAAGAGATAAAAAAGCAATCCCAAACACCCTCTAAATAGACATTTTTCACTTGAATAGCATTGGACATTTTACTTTTGTAAATTAGACGAAAAAATTTCGTGTAATCTTTGAAAACAATTCGGTCAGTATTATTCAAAACTTATGTATAATAGAAATGTGGTTAGTATAACTATCAGTATTATTCAAAACTTATGTATGATAGAAGTGTGGGTGCGACTTCTTGGTCTCCTGGGGTAGCCTTGCATAACGCTGTGGAGAAGAAAAAGAGGAAGTATGCGTCCAAATGTGAGGACAATGGATACAAGTTCATACCATTTGCTTTCTCTACATTCGGAGAATTCGATACAGAGGCTCTGGATACACTTTCACGTATTAAGTCTTTTGTCATTAGCCACTCAAATAATGCTAAGAGTGGTGTTTTTATTTTTCATAGAATAAGCTTTTGTATTCAGAAAGGAGTGGGAGCACAACTTGTGTCTAGACTCCCATCCAACTTTGTGTAAGCTTATTGTGTTTCAATGAAAAATGATAATCATTATAATAAAAAATAATAATAATAATAATAATAATAATAATAAAGTGATGTTTATAATAATAATAATAATAATAATAATAATAGATATTTTTCAAATTTACCTATAAAGAAATAAAATTCAAAATTTTAACTTTATAAAGAGATGTGTTCCCACTAATCCCCATGATCTTAGTTAAAAGCAAAAAGTCCATATAATTATAAAAGTAATATGAGATAAAGGGTTTCAGCTTTTTAGGTTGACATCATTTCTGTTTTTGTTGTCCATGGAAATTATTGGGGATGATGTATATGCATGTCACCTATGTATTCAAAAATGTTTTCACGCTGCCGAATATGAAAACAACTTCATATCTTCAACGGTCACTTAAACATCGATTGTCATTTCTTTATGTCGACTTCGACAAGTATCTTTGTCAAGAAAATTATAACAAAAATGGAATTAAAAAGATTTTTTTTTTACCATCTCATACAATAAACGGCTTATTAAGAATAAATTGTAGCCTTTTTGTTTTTCCTAGTGAAAGACTGAAATCAAAATTCATTTCAAATCCCTCCTCGTGATAGAGGTGATTTCAACAAAAAAGTTTACATCCCATGTAAAGTTTGCGACAGACATAAAAGCAATACTCTCCATCTGATGCGCAACATAGTTACATGGGTGCAACGAACCCAAGAGAATTGTATGCAAACCTAGTGGAGGTGCCCAATCTAATTGTGAGCTACTATTGCATCAACGACCCATGGAGGGACAAATTTTGTTAAAGAAAGATTTATAACATCTTTTGAATCATATTCAATAATCGCAGCACTGGGTGTTTGGCATAAGTCCAAAAGTACCCACTTTGATTGTAATGGCCAAGATGTTTACGAAAACTTAATGTATCACTTGGATTAGTTTAATATGAAACATGTGAGTCATATTTTCAATTTAAAGAATTATGTATTAGTTTATGACACATTTATGAAAATATGACCGAAGGTTTTTATTGCCTGACCGTAGGTTTTTATTGCCTATAATAAAAACCATCAGAACCCAATGAAATGCCTATAATAAAATTTAAAGAATTATGTATGTACAAAAGGGCCAAACTAAACCGAGTTCTAAACTTAAGTTCATAATGTTGAATTTAAGATTAGTTTTTTTAGTCGCAGATTAAAAATAGATTTTGATGAGCAATCTGACTATAACATTATTTTACACTTAAGTAGAATAATAGTTCAAAATACTAATGTACTATTTGTATTTTTATGAATCAAAACTTGTTTCAGTTTATACCCGATGATGACGTATTTGAGCTTTCAACGGCTAATCTATAAGTTGCACTATGACATTCACATAACGTATATTTTTCTCCATTAAATTTCCCGCCTTTAAATGTATGTCGTCTTTAGTCACTAAAAAAGAATATATTACGCAATGATGAACAAATCTTGTGTTCGGATCTCTTATGTGGTGAAAGGTATCATTATGATGTAGTTGAAAGAGGCCATAATCCGTGTTTGACTTTTAGCAAAAGGAAAAGCGTAAGTGGAGAGAAAAAAAAGCTAATGACCTTTTTCTACATCCTTTTTGTCACACTTCCTGTTTACCCCACCATATACCCATCATCATTTCTTTCATGTCCTGAACCAACCTATAACATAGTCATGATCGATCTCTTCATTTACACACATTAATCTCTTCATTTTAGTTACCAAAAAGATCAAAAGATAATAAATGTAATCATTCCAGTATTATTATTACTGTATTATTTTTTTTTTTGGGTGAAAAACAAAAATAATATATTAAAAGCCCTTAATCAACGTAAGTTGGATATAGCGAGAGACTTATATTGGACTTCTTGTGAACCTAATAATCTATCTAAATACAAGTGAACGATTCTGAATGACAAATGCTATGGTTCTTATCTTAGTTATAGATAAATACTCATTAATAATTGAATTACGATACGACCCAGGAAAAAATAGAAAAATTGTTATCGGAAAAATAGACATGCTTTTATCGAAAATGTCGATAAAATCCTTACACGAATTATGTGGTTGAGTCAAACCTCAAAATGACGAGGCGATCTTGTTCTACAAATTTTAAAGAGAAAAACTGTACTATCATGATGCAATTAGTAAGTCAATTAAAAGTTAAAAGCTAATATATAGCATCACAAATTTTCATTTGTTTTCTAAACCCAAAAAAAAAAAAAAAAAGCTAATATAATTTTCATCGTCTCACTAAGGCACTTTGGTAGATAGAATTTAAAGAATAGGAAATGAAGCAGAAATATAACATTCAGAGAATAGAACAGTAGAGAATTTTTTCATTCAATGTTGTTACACAGAGACTTGACCCTGAGAAAAAAATTATTATTTGTTGATTTAAAAAAATTATTTTTCTAAATAACAATTCTAAAAAAATATATTTAAAAAAATTTATAAAAAATTTATATTTTATTTTTAATTTTTTTTTTAAAAATGGTATTTTTAAAAAAAAAAACTTTTTTTTTAAAATTTATTTAAAAAAAAGATTAACTTATTTTTATGAAAATATTTAAAATTTTTATTTTCTAAATAACAATTCTAGAAAACTAATATTAAAAAAATATGTTTATTTATTTTTAAAATCTTATTTTTTTAAAAATTATTTAAGAAAATTAATTTTTTTAATTAATTTTTATAAGAAAATTATTTAAAAGAATTAGTTTTTTTAAATAACAATCTTAAAAAATCAGAAAAAAAATATTTTTAAATTATTTTTTATAAAATATTATTAAAAGAAAAATATTTTAAAAACCTATTATTTTGTAAAAAAAATAAAAATAAAAGTAAAAATAAAAAAAATCCTCAATTCTCCAAATTCCCACAATAATTATGGAAATGGAGTAATAAATATATCAGCTACCCTAACTGCTCGTAATATCATGCCATCAATTCTCCTCAGAATTCTTGCAATTTTTTTTAAGGTGTCTCTCTACCAAACAGAGAGGAATTGATCAAATTCCATTTTCTGCATGATTCTCTTCTCCTAGCCAAACGCAGCCTGGTCGTAGCTGTTGGCACACAAGATTGTTGGGGAGGAATATCTTATTTTCAAAGAAGGAAGTAAGCGGTAATAAAAAATAGAGTTTGTGTTTGCAAGAGATAACTTATGTTAAGAGATCTAATAAGAATGAATCTTCGAACGAACTCTTAAAACCAAAGTGTTACGCAATTAACTTAAAAATATAAGTATACATTTGTATAAATCTCCGACACCATCATCAAGTGCAAGCAGACATGTTACTGTTGGCATATATTAGGATAGTATAGAAGACAGAAGTACTGCGTTATTGTTATTTGTTAATGAAATAAAAATAATAAAAACTACCTTTGCAGATAGTACGTAGTGGTATGTATAGTAGTTATATATATGTATCAGGATGGGATGCCGGTAAGGAAGAAAACTAAATATGGAAGAGATAAAGAATTTCTAGCCACACATTCAAATAAGGGAGAGAATTTCAAGAGGGGATGTCTATTTTAATAGGTGCCACTCTGAATGTGTGGTTGAGTTCTTCTTATCCTTCTTATTTGTAAGTTTTCTTCTTATTTGATCCTAACTAGACTATAGTATGTATAAGGTATATATATTAGTGTATGCAGGGGCGCGGCTGGGTGAGTATATATATTAGTGGCGGGTACGTGACTGAGTTAGCTCGTGGTATATATATATATATATATATATATATATATATATATATATATAGAGAGAGAGAGAGAGAGAGTTAGGTATATATATATATAGTGTAGCGTTCAATGCAGAACCAATTTTTTGTACAGAACTCTATAGAACCACTTTGGACCAATCACAATTTAGTAAATTACTTTATATTTATTTTATTCCGCTTTTAATGGGAGGATATTTTTGGTAGTTTACATATGCTAGAGATAACTGAAGAATATCCAACAATCAATGAGAATACGGTTTTAATTATACGTATCTTCCTCACAAAATTTCTCGCGTATATAATTTTACAAAACCCTAATTCCAGGCAAAAAAAAAAAAACCTAAATTATTTTTCATCGTACTACTCAAAACATGATTGTCATTGATCAACATGATATTTGCGATACAGGGGAGGTTTCAATGCCCCGGGATATGCAAGACGATAATGAGATTGTTATGTTATCTGAACATGAAGAACAAAATGGTAATTTGTTATTTGTTTTTTTTTTATCAATTTGGTACAGCAGCATGTATGTTGTATAAAACATGCATTTGTTTGTATACGTCTTGAAAAATCACACGCGATTTATAAACATGTGATCTATAAACATCGCATGCGATTTGTGAAATAAATCACGTGTGATTTTCAAGACAAATAAAATGTTTAAAGTATAACGAAGTGCCCATCTACTAAAGATGAAAAAAATTATTGTTGCGATTGTGTATTGTTTGTCGCTTAACGAATTACCGTTTGCAAAATATTTTATTTTTCAGAAAAAGGATGTAAATGAGTTATTATTATTATTATTATTATTATTATTATTATTATTATTATTATTATTATTATTATTATTATTAATATTATTATTATTACTTTATAAAATATCATTTTAGTATTATTATTATTATTATTATTATTATTATTATTATTATTATTATTATTATTAAAATAAATAGCTTGAATTTGTTCATTGAATATGTATACAATTTGTTATATACGATGATCTCGTCTCCAGATGAGGTTTGAATTAGAATTAATTTTCTTAATAGTATGAAAACTTAATTTACAGAGTAATATAAAACGACTTGATTGTTTTATGCTTAATTACCTTTATATACATTAGGGGTCAAGACGATGTTTAGGAAGTTTTATTGTTTAAGGAGTAAAATACACCGTTGGTTCCTAAACTTGTCTAAAAACATCACAGGGAGTTCAAAGTTTGGATTTTCGTCTCCGTGCGTTCCTCTTCAAGTTATTTTAGGCCGATTGCGTCACTTGACTCATTTTCCGTTAGTCAACGTCTGTTATTTCCCCCCATGTGCCTTGCACATGAGGTTAAAATGGTCATTTCGTTGTTTTGGTTAATTATTATGGTGGTACAACCTTAGGGACGAATGGTGTATTTTATCAAAAAGTTATATCATCATTACCACCAGTCCACCACCCTCTCTTTATCTCATTTTCCTGCTTCTCTCTCTAAATTTCTGCTTCTCTCTCTAAAATTAACACTATCACCATTCTTAAATCTCATTCATCCACTCCACTAAAAAGCATAAACTCAATCAAATACCGATCTTCATTCTTCATCTTCATACCCACACACAATATCAAAAACCACAAAATATTTGGGATGATCCATAGAAATGAGAAGGTATTTGAAATTCGCATCAATCAAATTCAACTAAAAGTAACAACTTGGTGGTAAAATGAGAAGGAGCAAAAACTAATAATGTACATTGAAAATTCAAAATACTAATTCCATTAATGTAATGTAATACTATTTGATCCGAACTTACAACACGTTTAATGTCCACAATCTACCTACAATAACGTTCTATACAAAAGGAACAAAACCAAACTCATCTATAACCTACTTCCCAATGCTGTGTAGACATCACTGAATTCAAGTCAAATGTAACCACTTCCTACAATAACTATCCACTCTGGTACAGTCTCTAGCTTCAGTGCATGATCACTGGTTATTACGGTCTTACCTGCAGAGTGCAAGTAGCTAATCAGTAACCAGTTATGAAGGTATTTTAACAATTATTTTCAACAAAAGATGCAAATGGTCTTGCAAATAGGAGGCTAAGTACATACAAATCAACAAAATATATTTGAGTGAAACAGAATTATATCAAGTATACCAACAGATTACATGTTAGTATGTTGTCTTAACTTTTTGGCAGTCTTACACTTAGTTTGCTGCTTTCATACATTATTTTCTACTTTTCAGTTTATTGGTTTTGCCTGGGTCTTACAAGGCTCTGATTTGTGGTCAATAAGCCAACATGATTTCACATACTATGAAATTTCAGTATATCACACATCACCATCCAATATATATAATCAATATTTTATACATTTTAGATAATATAAATGAACCACAACAAGTATAGTCAATAATAGTCCACATATACTATTCCTAGCTGTTCTATACGCAATCAAACTCATAGGATATGTTCACATGTCACTAATTTTTATATCCTTGAATCGAAATTGTTATCAAGAAGAACTAACACGTTAAAAATATAAACAAGATTAGTAGTAAATAAAAGTGCATGTACCCTGCTATAAGCATTGGAATCAAGATTGTTTCTCAGAAGATCAGCAACATCATTCCTTAAAAATTTCTCCATTGCATTCCTTTTTCGCCTTATTAGCTCGATTCGCTTCTTCGTCATCTTCGTTTCCGACTTGCTGTGAACATTCACACAAAAACATCAAAACAACATTAACAACAAGAAAAAAAAAGATGAAATTTCAAGATTTCAAGAAAAGTTAAAAAAATTCTATTATCCCATTTTGTATAAAACTTGCTTTTTAGGTCTCCATTGCTCTAATCTTTCTTTATTCTTTTATAGAAAAGATTCAAACTTTAATCAAATTTTTACAAGATTGTTAAGAAATAATGAAGACCCATTAAAAAGAGATATGGGGGATTTGAATTTGGATCATATTTTGGGTTTTTTGAGATGGAGTTTTTTTTTGGATGAAATGAAGAAAAAGATGATGGATTATGGGCAAAATAGTCATTTAACAGAAATAACGGGATTTGATGAGATATAACGGGGTGTTGACCGACGTAAAATGGGTCAAGGGATGCAATCGGCCTAAAAAAACTTGAGGAGGGACGCACGACAACGAAAATCCAAACTTTGGACTCCCTGTGATGTTTTTGGACAAGTTTAGGAACCAACGGTGTATTTTGCTCTTGTTTAAAGGTTTCTTTTTTATATAACAAACTTTAATCCTCAAACATCTCACAAATACACAACGATCGTTTTAAAAAAATACTAATAAAAAGTTCTTTAAATTGCCGATAAAATGAGCCCAAGTTAGCATTTAACGTATGCATGATTTTATTAAAAAAAAATGTTACAGTTTATTAAAAATAATTCGGCTTTAGTACGATATTATTATCAACAAATATTCCTAACCTTCAATTTGAACGCTACTTGCATTAGATTGCGCTCTAGAATCTCCCTGTGTATAAATGTGGATTTCCATTCCCATAGCCACATGTGGGTTACCTAAACTCATGTTATCAAGCATATATTAGTTATCAAAGAGGATTTTTTTTATTTTATTTTTTATTTTTTTATTTATTTCTTTTGGAAAGAGAGATGTAGAGAGAGATAGTAAAGAGAAATGTAAGAGAGATGGTGGAGCTTCTTTAGTCTTTCACATGCTAAACACACATTCACACCCCTCACAAATAAGGCGTATTATGGTACTTATGCATGGGTGGAAGGCTCATGGGCCTTTGGTGGGCTATGGACTTGGATTATATATTTAACTAAAACCAATAGTCCATAACTTCTAACATATTAGCTTAAGTAAGTCCATAAGCCCACTAACTAATCTATACCTATCTATTACAACGTCAAAGTCCGTATCATACAAATGACCATCACTTCATATAAAATATAAATACTAACAATCTCCCCATAATGGGTGGTTATTTATAAATAATTTACCCACTAAGCCTTTCACATTTTAACTCATTTGCCTTTTAGATTAGTTGCCTCTAGACTCTGGTGGTGGATATGTGTATCATTGCCAAACTTATGATAGAATATAATATTCGCTATGACTGAGCAATTGAGCGATTCACTAAACGATACCATATAGATTAGTTTGAGTGGTTTGAGTGGTTTCATTTCATAATCGTGAGGTGTTTGGTTATGCGTATTTTTTGTTAAGTAATTTATTTAAGCTTTATTTCCTATACTTTTTGTTTAGGAGATGTTTTTATAAGTTAAAATCCAGAGTCTATTTCAGGACAAGTAGAAGTCAAGTGGGGAGATATTTGATGTGATCAAACAAGTAGTGTTCTTATGCATGATTTATCCCATGATTATTACTCTTTTATTATGAATTTTTATAAGAAATGATACTTAATTATTTGTTATTTCGTATCATAGGTAAAAATGGAGCAATTGGTGAAAGGACACGGAAATTAGCATGAATCGAATTAAAATCTTTTATATAAAAGAATTACATCATTTCGGAGTTTTTTTGACAAAATAATCTTAGTGGAAAAAAAATTGGACCAATAGGAATGCTCGATTTCGATACATAGGCGAAATCGAGCAATATGATTGGCCAATAAAAAGTCAAAATTAAATTGATTTTGGTCAAACTTTAATAAATTTGGTGGAGAATTTGATTGAGAAAAAAAAACACATAAATATATATATGTGTCAAATTTATGAAAAAAAAAACTTAAAAAAAAAGAGGATGTAATTAATAAAACATTAGTGGTTGAATTTTAAATATTTTTATGGAGTTAAGTGTAAAATTATAAATCTCCATGTTTTTTGATAACTTTAGTTAATAAACAAATAACCCCTTACACTTTATAACCCCTACACTTTATAATATGAACTTTGTTTACAATTACATGAGTATTAGTATTGGTTTGAGACTTCCATCCATTAAACTTACAAAATTTTATAAATGTACGAATTACTTTTAATATACGTTAAAAACTTTTAAAATAAATATTAGTTTTAAACTTTTATCTATTAAAATATATTTTTACTCTATACGTTAAATATAAATAAAAACTCATGTCATCTTATTTAAAAGTTTAATCTATACGTACACGGGTTTGAATATTAAATACAGTTAAACTCTTATTAACGGTAATATAAATATCAAATTGTAAGTACGAGTATATGAAAATAAATATACGCGATTGTACTTATAACGACTCATGTAATTATTATTTATTCTTTAAAGTTTATATACGGATTTTTAAAAAAACTTCATCAACGCTCATTAAGTGCTACTAAACTCGCACATTTTGTACAACATATATTAATAGTTAAAGTTAAACAACAACATCATCCTCAACATTAACATCTATGTCAGCTAAACAAAGTTAAATCTGTTGGTTATTATGTGTTTCTGTGTTCCCAGATTAGGGTTAAGATAATCAATGAAGTACCGGATATTCACTTGAAATCGTGGTATCATTTTCCAATAGAAACTATTCGACCCTATGCCTGGGTTACACGAATATCTCTATGGGATAAGACAAAGTGATGTTCTTGTTTTAGGCACAAATCAAGAACCTAATCGTATTCAAGTGTTTAGGGTTTTGTGTTGATCGTATCTGTTAATACAAATATCGCCTAAAAACGTTATTTATATTTTACGATCTTTGCTAAGTTTTGTTAATGACAAAGTACAAACTTTAGCTTATAAGCAATTCATCACTTTAGTTTTAAGTCTTGTATAAACTAGACTTAACATTTCTTTTTAAACATAAACATAGTTTTTATTTCATTAAAAAGAAAGTGCCACATCACATTAATAGAAAGTTTATGTGTTTGACCATCTTTGGTTCTTACACACTTTTGGAAGTATTCCACATTGAGTCAATGCATAAGTTGATGTGACCTTGTGTGTCATAAGATAGTCTATACTTCCATAAAAAGAAAGTGTCACATCTCATCAATGTGCACTTATAGTAAGTTTGTGTGTTTGACCATCTTTGTTTCTTACACAACTTTGGAAGTACTCCTCATTGAGTCAATGCATGATATAGATTGATGTGACCTTGTTTGTCTTGGAGGGATTTACTTTGTGTGCAAGTTTGGACATGTCAGTTCTGGCGGAACCCTGGGGGTACACGGGCGGAACCCTTCTGAGGGTGCCGCCGTTTCCGCCAGAGCTGACACTTGGTTATCTTTAAATATCAAACAACTTGCAAGAAATCCCTCATCCCTTTAGGCTATATTATTCACATATCCTCTCATCTAACTCAGTAACATTTGACTTGTGTGATTCTCTAATGTAGCAAAGGAGTTCACAAGTTCATCCAAGAAGTTACAAGTTT
>LBNU01032751.1:76025-93683 GCA_014162995.1 Artemisia annua
TCATCGCCATGTAGATTCTCAGAATGCCCAAAAGAGATGTCAAAAGGGATCAACAAACAGATCAGAGATCAAAGATGAAATCAAAAATAGCTTTATGCATTAAAATGCAATCTTAAATGCCTTCGAACTTACTAGTGGTAAACTTAGGTGGTGCAAAGATTTCTAACTCCAAAAGGGGTGATTCCAAAAGGCATAGCTAAACGTAAGGCACGAATCAGAGTAATGCGGAAGCCAAGATACAAGAGCAAAATCTTAAAGTCTACCCATTCCTTACGGGTCAAAACTTAAGTTCATATAGGGAATTCCTAAAGCAAGCTTTCAAAGCGGTTTCCTATGTTCCTACAGTGGAAGCCTAATGGTCCAAAACTCTCAGGTCATAGCCTAAGCTCTACGGATGTTGCATCCGCCGATCCAAACCTGGCTCTGATACCATAATTGTAACACCCCAACCCGAGAAGGGCTAAAGTGTAACATTATGGAGTCAAATCAGAACACAAACAAAACGGAGATACATTTCCAATACAAAGTATACAAAGGTTACAAGGGAAAAAGAAGACTAAACAAAATACAAAAGGGCAACAACAAAACTAAGCCCAAAACAAGTCTACTTCTAAGCGTCTCTAAGTCCAGCAAATGTCTAACAGGGTGAAGTCTTCTAAGCCCAAAACAAAGCCTTCCTCCACAACCCAGCTTCCTACTAAACCTGCCGCATGAGAAAAGAAATGCGGCCGAGCTTAAAAAGCCCAGTGAACAGATATATAAATGAAGCAAAAGATAAGGAACAAAGAATATCATAGGGTGCATTGGGGAAAACAAAAGGTATAATAAGGATGATAAGAATAAGACAAAAGTTAGGTTATATTAGCATTCTACCACGAGCCAAAACAAAACAAAACAAAGTCTTCAACATAGTAACCATGGAGTGATCAACTCCCAAAATGATGTGAAAGGCGTGTTTTGCACACAGCACCAGTCACCAAACCAGATGTAGTAGCAAATCATAGTAACCATGGAGTGATCAACTCCTAAATAATGTGAAAGGCGTGTATTGCACACAGCACCAGTCACCAAACCAAATGTAGTAGCAAAACAAATCAAATCTAGGATGCATCCATACGCCCCTCCCCAAACCAATTGCAGATCAAACAAAGGGACGGTGTGGAACATCACTCGACCACACTGGAGTCATGACATTGGTGCATCAATGCCACTGTCATGTTACCTTCATGACTAGGAAACAAAATGCTCGGGTATAATACTAAAGGGTCAAAGGCAAATCAAATAACAAAGTCTAGGTCAAATCAAAATATTATAATCCAAGGTGCAAAACAAAGGTTCAGGTCAAACGTTCAGAGTTCAAAATCAAAGGTTCAAAAGCAAAGGTCAATATCAAAGGATTAATCATCAAAGGGTCAAATATCAAAGGATCATTGTCAAAGGGCCAAATCAAAGGATCATTATCAAAGGGTCAAATATCAAAGGATCATCAAAGGTGTAATACCAACGGTCAAAATGGAGAGGTCAAAGCCAAGGTTCCCAATCCACAAGGTTCACTATCCCAAGTTCCAAAGTCCCATAGTTCAGAATCAAAGGGTCATAATGAGATTTTAAACCAAAAGTTCAAATTAGCAGATTCCCATAACTTGTTTAACAATGGCTTGTAGTACAATTCAATTTAAAAAGATTTATAATAAAGGTTCATTTAGAACGATATTCCAAAAGATGACATTTATAAAATGATCTTTAATAAAGATTTTCATGAAATGTTCTTCAAAAGTTGTCTTTATGAATTTATATAATCCCATAGATAAGTGGTCTTAAATCATATTAAAATGCCGTTATAAATAGTTTCTCCTTTAAATGTTCCCATATCATAATTAAGAAAAGAAAATTTCACCTTCCATTATAATATCCCAAGGGTATCCAAAGTCTCACAAAGGTTCAAAGGTTAAGGTCACAAAAGGTTATCAAATGGGTCATAAGAGTTCAAACGAATAACAATAGGATCGCAAATAACGGTGAAGCACATCAATCATAGGGCCAAGTACGAAGGATCATAATCAAGATCAAACGGAATCATAGTACGATAACAAATCAAAGACAAAGTCAAGAGAGAGGAAATGTGCACTCTTACTGAAAGAGTACGGAATATCTGTACCTTATTCGAATCAATCCAATAGGACAAGAAAGGTCACACAAGATGAGTCACAGATCACTCCCGCTTCACGGAACCTATACGAATTAGATACCAAGTATTACTTTATGTCCAATTGAATTAGGTTACTCATTTTAGTATAATTTCCCTTTTTAGTAACTTGCCAATTATAGTAGCTTTCCGAATTAAGTAAGTTCCCATCTTTAGTAAATTTTCTGAAATAGCAAGTTTAATACTTTAAGGTTATAATTGACAATTAATAATATTTAAGGGTTAAAAGGATAGTTATATTAGTTTAGGGTTAATAATGCCAATTTAGTAAAGTTTAGGGTCAAAATGTAAATTGTCAAAATTATATTAAAAAAGTCAAATAAAATTATTTTAAGGTTTATACCAAAATTTTATATTAAGATGCTAATTTTAGACTCCGTCGTTCATAATTTATTAACGTATTCTTGACATTAATCTTAGACCGCGGCGACCAAAATATGTTATTATCACATGCTTAATCACACGACTCGCGTAGACCCGACATACACACAAAATTACTCATGCACGTACAAAATCAAATATGAGACACAAACATCNGTGATTCTCTGTTTTATAAATTGTAACTAAATGGGCCTCAGGCCTTCTTCCCTTCTTGGCTTCTTTAATTGTTTTGTTATTGGGTTTAATGAATAATATAGTGCATATTACCAATTTACCTGTGGCACAAACGTATTTATTGACCAGACACAAAATTTTTGTTGAAAATTCTCAATTTCACATGGCCTACCCATATGTGGCACGTGCCACAGGTAGCCATGTCTTACCTCCGCCCCTGGTGATGGTCTCTCTATAACACTACCTTAGTCCTTATAAGTTTGCTATATCAATCAGGATTTTGATTGGTTTAACTACCACCATCATATGAACTTTGTTGATGGAAATGCTTAAAAACGTTAATGATGATACATATAGTGATAATCATTAGAGGTAATTCAGGATAATATTTGATAAAATCCATACATACTAGTACTATTTTGCTCTACTTTCATATACAATAAGCTAATAGCAAAACTACAAAGCTCAACCAATAAAATCAATAAATCATACTTTTTTGATAATAGTTGAAATGTTTTGTGCTATTGTAGCATACTCTTTGATGCATCAATTCCACATTTTGCTAATCTTAGGGATTAAATGACAATCCTCCAAGAATACCTTGTTTATATGGCAAATATGTTTTCTTCTTCATTTCATTAGAATTCGCTCGGTTTAAATTATAATGAAGCTCGTGAGCTGATACGCGACTCCTTCTCTTAGATACCGATCCAGATTCACTCGAGTTCCTTGTCGAATATTTCTTCAAAGGGTCTTTGTCCATTGCTCTCCCGTCCGAAGCACTTCTAAACAAAAAGAAATCCCTAAAGCTCCATTTTCTTGACGTGTTTTGCAACGGATGTGTAGGAGTGGATGGAGCTTGTGGTGTAGCTTTCAATTGTTGCTCCCGACGATAATCCGATGCTCCTAGTGGTGACAAAGATCTTGTCCTTCTACTTCTTGACGAAGGTAATCGAGACGAATTAGAAAACCCTCTCTCTCGTCCTCGTTCTCTCTCTACCTTCCTTGGTGGGTCGACGGTCTTGATTATGCCACCATGGAATAAATCCTCAGCCGCAATTGCATCACTAGCAAAATGACTTACATCAAATGAAAAATCATCTTCACATATATTTTCGGGTGTTTTAGGAACGCCAGGCTTCTCTTCCCATGCAAAAGGAACAGTGGCAAGAGATACGTTACGTGTAGCACTAGCAGCGATCAACAACTCGTCGAAATCACAATACAACTCTTTAAGTTGTCTAGGGGTCGAAGGAGCACTTTTGTAGCCGTAATTAGTTGATGTTTTAAAGTCGAAATCGATGGCTGGTGCGATTTCCATAGCGGAATGTTTTGATAAAGAAATTGATAAAAACAACTTTGGATGATTCATGGTTTATATAAGTGAGATAAATTGGATTGAGGAAGGAGATGAGATGGTTCATGGAGCCAATAATGTTGACTGTAAATTGAGATGCAAGTCTTAGCTAAATTTAGAAATAATAAAATAAAGAAAACGTTGCGGTCTTGTTATTTTAGGAGTGGGCTTCGACAACCTTTCCTTTTGTTGTCGTTTGTTACAAGTGGTTCGAGAAGTTTAATGAATTAATGTTTTTTAAGGATTGGTTTTTCTTGTTGACAACGGTTTTAGACAATCATTTTGTACATGTACATGTATTATTGAGTATATGTTGATTATTAAAAGGTTGTTGATTGAAATGATTGCAAAATACAAATAAAAGGAACACAAAGTTCTTTATCACGATGATTTTAACTATTATAATTTTTAATATAACTACACGATTACTTGTACATAATAGCGACAACGAGTGTTAGTTTGTGTGTGTGTTTTTTCTACGTAGTAAGTGAAATAAAGAAAGTTAATAGCTTAAATTATTATTAAGTATTTAAAAATGTAATAGGTCGTATTGTATTTTATGAATACAGTATTTTAATCTAATATCATTACTCATTTGTTTATGTTTCTAATGTTCAAACAAATATATTGTTCAATTGATCAATAGAAAACCCTTGCGAAATGAAAAACCCTTGCTAAATGGAAATGTACAGTATTTTAATCTAATCTCCTTATATTTGTTTATGTTTTTAATGTTCAAACAAATATATTTGTTTATGTTTTTAATGTTCAAACAAATATACAGTATTTTAATCTAATCTCCTTATATTCAATATAGATAAAAGAGAACGGTACTACCAGAACAATTGATCAATAGAAAACCCTTGCTAAATGGAAAAAATCAGAATTGAAATTTCAAATTTGCCAAAATTGATTTTATACAAAACATCAAGAAAAATATACATCCACGTGTTGGTTTTCTTGTACTAAAGCATAAAATAACGTTATAATTATGTTGACCAACAATAATATCTCACTCTCAAAATATAAGTCTATTTTAACTTTTTCAAAGTCTTTTTATTTCAACTTTAACATTAATTATTTTTTATCTTATTATATATATACTTAATGCAAAATATATAAATGAACTTGTGTTTTAAGTGCATTTTCATTGGTATACTTTTTCATCAACTAATATATAACACGAAAAAGATAATTAGGTCAAAGTGGGAAAAAACTTTTAAAAATCAAGAATAGACTAATATTTTGAGACAGAAAGAGTACTACAATTGAGTTCAAAATTTTAAAAACTAAGAAACCTCATTGTATTCATTAAGCCTAAATTTATTTGTTATGATAATTTTTAATAAGCTAAATGAATAGCAAATACCATTAAATCTATTATTGTTGTTGTTGCTGCTGCTGCTGCTGTTGTTGTGGTTGTTGTTGTGAAATCACTTTATTATAAATTAAAGAGATATTTAAAAAAAATAGTGAAAAGTCGAGTTACTATTTGGGTCATCACTTCTTTAGCTGTAGTAAAACTAATCTTACTAAATATGTGAACAACAGTTGGTGCTCCAATGTCTCAAGTCATTGAAAATTTTCGGATCCGGTTCAGCTAGGCAACAACATCCTTCTCTAATTTTCCCAAAGTAAACAATGAAAAAGGGATAAAATCATCCAATATCAAGCTACAGAAGCTCGTAACCAAAATCGTAATTATTACTACTCCATTATACATTTACCGTGGGAACGAAGTCGTTTTAAAGGATTCCTGAACGACGCCTTTTTTATCTCTCTCTTTGCTTGGTTGTAAATGACGTCGTTTCATGTTTTGGTATAACTTTGGACAAAAACAGTGTCGTTNTAAATGATTGCAAAATAAAAATAAAAGGAACACAAAGTTCTTTATCACGATGATTTTAACTATTATAATTTTTAATATAACTACACGATTACTTGTACATAATGGCGACAGCGAGTGTTAGTTTGTGTGTGTATTTTTTCTACGTAGTAAGTGAAATAAAGAAAGTTAATAGCTTAAATTATTATTAAGTATTTAAAAATGTAATAGGTCGTATTGTATTTTATGAATACAGTATTTTAATCTAATATCATTACTCATTTGTTTATGTTTTTAATGTTCAAACAAATATATTGTTTAATTGATCAATAGAAAACCCTTGCTAAATGGAAATATACAGTATTTTAATCTAATCTCCTTATATTTGTTTATGTTTTTAATGTTCAAACAAATATACAGTATTTTAATCTAATCTCCTTATATTTAATATAGATAAAAGAGAACGGTACTACCAGAACAATTGATCAATAGAAAACCCTTGCTAAATGGAAAAAATCAGAATTGAAATTTCAAATTTGCCAAAATTGATTTTATACAAAACATCAAGAAAAATATACATCCACGTGTTGGTTTTCTTGTACTAAAGCATAAAATAACGTTTATAATTATGTTGACCAACAATATTATCTCACTCTCAAAATATAAGTCCATTTTAACGTTTTCAAAGTCTTTTTATTTCAACTTTAATATTAATTATTTTTTATCTTATTATATATATACTTAATGCAAAATATATAAATGAACTTGTGTTTTAAATGCATTTTCATTGGTATACTTTTTCATCAAGTATTATATAACACGAAAAAGATAATTAGGTCAAAGTGGGAAAAAAAACTTTTAAAAATCAAGAATAGACTAATATTTTGAAACAGAAAGAGTACTACAATTGAGTTCAAAATTTTAAAAATTAAGAAACCTCATTGTATTCATTAAGCCTAAATTTATTTGTTATGATAATTTTTAATAAGCTAAATGAATAGCAAATACCATTAAATCTATTATTGTTGTTGCTGCTGCTGTTGTTGTTGTTGTTGTTGTTGTGGTTGTTGTTGTGAAATCACTTTATTATAAATTAAAGAGATATTTAAAAAAAATAGTGAAAAGTCGAGGTACTATTTGGGTCATCACTTCTTTAGCTGTAGTAAAACTAATCTTACTAAATATGTGAACAACAGCTGGTGCTCCAATGTCTCAAGTCATTGAAAATTTTCGGATCCGGTTCAGCTAGGCAACAACATCCTTCTCTAATTTTCCCAAAGTAAACAATGAAAAAGGGAGAAAATCATCCAATATCAAGCTACAGAAGCTCATAACCAAAATCGTAATTATTACTACTCCATTATACATTTACCGTGGGAACGAAGTCGTTTTAAAGGATTCCTGAATGACGCCTTTTTTATCTCTCTCTCTTTGCTTGGTTGTAAATGATGTTGTTTCATGTTTTGGTATAACTTTGGACAAAAACAGTGTCATTTTGGTTTATGGTTGCCTTTATACGTGTCTCAAATAGATGGGTGTGTGTCTCACCTATATACTTTTCAATAACATGTGTGCGTCGGATCAGTACCTACAAAGTAAGATTGTTTGTGAGAGTCAGGGAGAGGGATTATGAGATCGTATGTGTGATTGTGTGTTTTGCGGTAGATTTGATGGCATGTTGATCTTCGCCTGATTTTTTTGATTTAAATTAGATGAATATTGGATTCAAATATTGAATTGCATGTAGCAGGTTCTTCTTTCTTCGAAATTGTAACTTTATGTATTTAGTTTTGCAAATATATTATAAATGGATGTGGATTTATTTGTGTGTTTGGTGTTATTTGTTTTTTAAGTGTATGTCGATTAAATGTTAAGTAGAAACTTGATGTGGTTTATTTGTGTGTCTGGTGATATTTCTTCTTTTGAATAGATAATAGGGTTTATGGAATTTTAGTTGTATTTTAGTTTTGATAATTTTGATTACCCTATGTTGTTAGTTTGTAGCTTTTGGATGTTGATATGTGTTCAGGGTGTTGATTTTATACGGGTTTTAAAGTCTGATATGTGATAGTAAGTACCATGTTAACTGTGTGATGGAGCAATTTGTGATGTTAGTGAGTTCATGGGTATTTTTTCTTTGTTGTTTAATCTTTCAAGTGTTTTTTGATAATGATTTAAGCTTGTACTCATAGGATAATTCGATAGGCGTCGTTGTGCGTGTAGATCTGTGACTGCATTTTAGGTAACTGTTTTTGCCAACAGTTATGCAGAATTAATTCGTTTATGCAGTTCTCTATAAAGTTAGTTTCTGTGAACTTAGAAGTAAGTGAATGGTCTTTCGATATTTTGTGTTTTTGGTACGCGTTCATGCCTTTCGATTCTATACTTTGTATAACATGTGGTGATAAGTGGTTTTTGATAAAGTCTGATATGTAGTTCTATGCTGCTAATTAAAAAAGCTATTGATTCTTATTTTGACAATTTATTGTGTTCTGTGTCCCATGTATTTGAATAGATAAATATAGGAGTTTTATCATCCTTTACAGTTTTATCTTTCGACATTTCTTCTTGATTGTCTTCGTGGTTTTAAAACTTAGTAAGGATTAGTTCTAATATTTGCTTTCGTGTTTTCAAATCGTCATTGATGTTGTTAGCATGGGAGATTTAACTGAGGCGCATACATTTGCCGATGAGGCGAAGATTTGCTAATATAGTTGCATATTTTATTTTAAAAACTGATATAGATTTTGCAATGCCCAAAATAATAGTCCATTAAATGCTGGTGTCTTCTGTTCCCAGGTATTCAAGTTGTGTCAATTGGTAATAGCAATGTTGAGATGAGAAGGATGGAAAAATTGATATAAAGATTTGTTATGATGCTTGGAGGAGGATATCACTATGAGCTACCCGAAATTAAATGGAACCATTGAGCCTATTACGTGGACACAATCGCCATAGATGGATGCATTTCTTGAGGTATGTTAATGAGTGCATTTGCACGTTTGTAACACATGTATGTTTTTTAGTTTTTTATTCATGTGCTTTATTGCTGCTTCATTTAAATAAGCATAAAGAAAAGTATTGCTTCATGTGATTTGGATGGCCTTAAATTTAATTGTTTGAATAATAGAAGTGTTTAAAGGAGAAGGGTTGCAAACATTTTTCAGTGTAATGAGATTTCTTATGATGGAAATGCTCCTATTAGCAGACTGCTCAAACCTCTTAGGTTTTCGGCTAGGACAGATTCTGAGGATGATGTTACGGAGTGTGCAAGCGGTTTACATGAAATAGTGGATGGCGCATCTTGGTGTTTAATAGACGTGTGATGAGGTGAAATTTTGTACATTTTTAAGGGGTCATTTAGCTTCTAAATCCATACATATTTGATCAATTATTACCCTGAATCGTTTCTATTCGAGTTTTAGGTACTTGGAAAGCGAATGCTGGAAATTGGAACATTTATGGCTCGATTGGACAAGAAAACGACAAGGTCAAGAAAACGTCACAAAAAGGAGCTGTGACGGTGTCAGAATTCCTAAGTGACGCAGTCACTTGAAGAAAAACGAATATTGTCAAGTTATAAATTTTCCATGTGATGCTTCAGACGATGGCGACGGTCTTGAGCTGACGGCATCAGGACCAGAAAAGTAAAGAGCGACGAAGTCACGACCCTTAAGGTGACGCCGTCACAAGTGTATACCTATATATTTTTCGTAGATTTTTCATTCAATGTAACATCTTGCAGAGACCACTTTGGAGGAACGAATTTGATGGCTTTTATAAGGGTTTTTAGCCCCCATAACTCCCATGTTTTATTGAAGATAAGTTACTCAATCTTTAATCATTACAATACGTCTATGTGTTATGTGATTGTTTGTTTATCTTCTCTTCTATTTAACATGCTAGGCTAAATTTAGTTTGTTTACTTAAATTTGAATGAAACCTAGTTATTGATTATTGATTGTCGTCTCTTGTTTAATTAGTTGTTTTCGCATTAGGAGTAGGAAAATTGATTTTATCTTAGTATATTAGCTTGAACGTCCGACTAAATGCCCCACTACATTGTGATAGTTGGTTAATTCGTTGTATTTAGTGCGTGAATTACGTTTGCTGACATTGGTTAGTCCCAACGAGAACAAAATTTATAGTGTTAGGGATTGACGACCCTTAACGATTGATATTAAAGAATACAACGCTCTAATTAAAACAAGGAGGTGACAGTTCAACTAATCAATATATAAGAGATAACTAGGGAGTAACAAGATTCTAAGTAAATACACTTTACCTGTCATACGAGTTCCTATCAATTTATCTTTTCCAACATTTAGTTTTATTTAGTTTAATTATTAGTTATAAAAAACCCAAACTCTTCAAACCCCGAAATTAAATTGCTTTCTATAAAATATAAAAATACAAAAATAATCATCCTCAATACACTTCAAGCCTACCCAAAATATTCCTCTAGAGAACGATCAATCCCTCATGTCTTACCTTACTACGCTACAATAGTTAGGTACTCTGCCTAGGAGGATTGTAAAACTTTTCGTGTTTACAATTATCCGCATCAACATACCTGTACAGGTGGTTGTGTTATTGCTTCTCAGGTTATTTTCTATGCTAAACATTATATCTAAATAAAAAATCCGTTGGCATAATTTCGTGTGTGTGAATATTTTGGGTTTCAATTTTGGAATAGATATGTGATACTTATGATTTTCTGGTATGTTTTAGTTCTGCTATGTAGTCATGGTTGCTGATTTTATATATACTGTTTAATTTCTTGCACACAGTGCATTGAGATCAAGTTTAGCATGTAGTTCTAAGTGCTTTTTCGATATGTCATCTATGAGTTGTGTTTAAATTTGATTATGTCATTACTAAGAAATGACGCCATTTAGCGGGCCTCTAAAATGAGGGAATTATGTCCTCCCCCCCTCCTTTGTTCGCCCCATGGTTATAGATGCTAATTTTATATGATGTGTATTATTTGTATTCAAAGTACTTATTGTTTTAAGAGAGTATATTGTTCCTGGTATTTGTTAAAATTTGGTGTATTGTTAGGTGTAATCATTTTGCGCCTTTTTTTGTAAGTCGTTGCCATAATTGTTGTTTTCATAAATGCTACCGCTTAGAAAAGGAAACCCATTTTTGTTCTATAATCTGCTAAGTTTATAGTTATTTATTTTTTATATGGGGACGTCGTGTTGCTATGAAAATTGTGACAACTAGCACTTTTCAGGTCATTATTTACCTTTTTACTTAAAACTATTAACTTGAAAGTTAGCTATTTACCTTCACACGTAACTGTAAACTTACACTGCGTAAACCTTAAAGCGACATTTTTCGCGAACTGTTAATTTTCTAAGTTAAGATTTGACTAAAAACTCAAAACATTCACTTTAACCCTTACATGTTTACTTAAACCTAAAATCGCGAGGTGAACATGTGTAACATGAAAAACGACTTTTAACACGTAACGACACTAGACCGGGCATGGTCTACATTAAATTAACACATTACAACTCTATTAGAGTTATTTTATGTGTCATGACATTTTATTTTTCAAGTCTTACGATAAACGCACATAAATTGCATTTTAGGTCATGCATGCACGATTTATGCACCAACCGACCAAGTAATTGACCATAGCTCACACCACTACTCATTTATAAGGTAAATTAACAAAATTTCGTCCGTTGTGATAGCCCTAACCGAAATCCTCTTTACAAGCTTCACTATGTGCATAGTGTGTCCAAAACATGTACTAAAAGATGACATAAGTACAAATTTCAACTAATAACAAGAAGGTGGTGATCCCCCCCTCTTTGTCATACAATTACACCCCACAAGGACCACCTTGGTAATGCCAAGAACTTCCCATCTAGGTAAAACACACTTGGTACTCTTCCATTTTGGTTTTGGTCTCATGCATGCATGTTTATGTATAAGTACAAGCTCTATATTCACACACTTCATATCATAACACAAAAACACACAAAACTTGTATGTCTCCCTCTTGTTGCCGTCATTCACACACACAACGCACACACTCATTATTTTTTTTGTTGAATCTTGAAGACTTGGTTACTAAGAAGCTTACATTTGGTGTTTTGGGTCATCATACTTGAGTTTTCACACAAGACTTNATTATTAGTTATAAAAAACCCAAACTCTTCAAACCCCGAAATTAAATTGCTTTCTATAAAATATAAAAATACAAAAATAATCATCCTCAATACACTTCAAGCCTACCCAAAATATTCCTCTAGAGAACGATCAATCCCTCATGTCTTACCTTACTACGCTACAATAGTTAGGTACTCTGCCTAGGAGGATTGTAAAACTTTTCGTGTTTACAATTATCCGCATCAACATACCTGTACAGGTGGTTGTGTTATTGCTTCTCAGGTTATTTTCTATGCTAAACATTATATCTAAATAAAAAATCCGTTGGCATAATTTCGTGTGTGTGAATATTTTGGGTTTCAATTTTGGAATAGATATGTGATACTTATGATTTTCTGGTATGTTTTAGTTCTGCTATGTAGTCATGGTTGCTGATTTTATATATACTGTTTAATTTCTTGCACACAGTGCATTGAGATCAAGTTTAGCATGTAGTTCTAAGTGCTTTTTCGATATGTCATCTATGAGTTGTGTTTAAATTTGATTATGTCATTACTAAGAAATGACGCCATTTAGAGGGCCACTAAAATGAGGCAATTATGTCCCCCCCCCCCCTTCCTTTGTTGTCTTTGTATGCAATTTATATGAATAGAATTTGGATGATTTATGGTTGGGTATTTTGATTTCGCCCCATGGTTATCGATGCTAATTTTATATGATGTGTATTATTTGTATTCAAAGTACTTATTGTTTTAAGAGAGTATATTGTTCCTGGTATTTGTTAAAATTTGGTGTATTGTTATGTGTAATCATTTTGCGCCTTTTTTTGTAAGTCGTTGCCATAATTGTTGTTTTCATAAATGCTACCGCTTAGAAAAGGAAACCCATTTTTGTTCTATAATCTGCTAAGTTTATAGTTATTTATTTTTTATATGGGGACGTCGTGTTGCTATGAAAATTGTAACTAGCACTTTTCAGGTCATTATTTACCTTTTTATTTAAAACTATTAACTTGAAAGTTAACTATTTACCTTCACACGTAACTGTAAACTTACACTGCGTAAACCTGAAAGCGACATTTTTCGCGAACTGTTAATTTTCTAAGTCAAGATTTGACTAAAAACTCAAAACATTCACTTTAACCCTTACATGTTTACTTAAACCTAAAATCGCGAGGTGAACATGTGTAACATGAAAACGACTTTAACACGTAACGACAATAGACCGGGCATGGTCTACATTAAATTAACACATTACAACTCTATTAGAGTTATTTTATGTCTCATGACATTTTATTTTTCAAGTCTTACGATAAACGCACATAAATTGCATTTTAGGTCATGCGTGCACGATTTTTGCACCAACCGACCAAGCAATTGACCATAGCTCACACCACTACTCATTTATAAGGTAAATTAACAAAATTTCGTCCGTTGTGATAGCCCTAACCGAAATCCTCTTTACAAGCTTCACTATGTGCATAGTGTGTCCAAACCATGTACTAAAAGATGACATAAGTGCAAATTTCAACTAATAACAAGAAGGTGGTGATCCCCCCCTCTTTGTCATACAATTACACCCCACAAGGACCACCTTGGTAATGCCAAGAACTTCCCATCTAGGTAAAACACACTTGGTACTCTTCCATTTTGGTTTTGGTCTCATGCATGCATGTTTATGTATAAGTACAAGCTCTATATTCACACACTTCATATCATAACACAAAAACACACAAAACTTGTGTGTCTCCCTCTTGTTGCCATCATTCACACACACAACGCACACACTGATGAGATGAAAAGTGTACACGTTTTAGGGGTCATTTAAGCCCTAATTCGAGTTAATATGATTAAATATTGCCCTAAATCGTTCCTTTTGTCATTTTAGGTACTTTTGAGAAGAATTATGGAAAACACATCATTTTGGACGTTTTTGGAGCATAAAGTGAAGAAAACGACAAAGTCTCAAAAGCATGCTGGAAATCCTACCTGACGGCGTCAGAGTCATAAGGTGACGCCGTCAGCCAACTAAGACAAAGGAGTCGATTCAGACTATACGTGACGCCCTAAGAAGAAAACATGGAAATAACACCTGACGGCGTCAGGTGTTAATAATCCTAGGCCGTCAGGTGTTAAGCTAAAGAGTGACGGCCCAGAGCATATTTACAAGTGACGGCGTCAGACATGGATCTAGGCCATCCGAGAACCCTAATGGCGGCGAGCTGACGGCGTCAGCACCTAAAGCCTGACGCCGTCAGAGTGTATTCTCTATAAATACTTTTCTATTTTTCATTCATAAGTGTGCAACTTTTAGGAACAAAACCCTAGATGATTTTACAGCTTTTTCAAGGGTTTTTCACCCTTGATTCTTCCATGTTCAATTGAAGAAAAGTCTCCATTCAAATTAATCAATATGTCTATGTGTTGGTTAATTATATCTTATCCTTGTCTTTCAATTAACATGCTAGGCTAGGTTTATCTTGTGTTTGCTTAGATCTAATGAAACCTAACTATTGATTATTGGTTGTTGGTGTGTTATTAATTGTATTGGATGAATGTTTATCGATGTTAGGCTTAAGAAAACTGGCCAATCTCCTATATGGTAACGTGCTTGAACGTCTTAAGAAACATGAACCAATGCGTACTAGGTTTTTATGGTTGTATTAATATTTAATGCATGAGTGAATTCTAATGATCCCATGTTAGGAGCTTCTAGCAGGCTCGACATAGGAGTGAAGTAGGAGCTTATAGAGTTGGGGAAGTACGTACGCCACCCCACGAATGGTATTAAGGAATACACCCGTCATCCACGCAATTAATACACACTAATTAACCGGTAAAAGATAGTTAGGGAGTAAGGAAATCTAAGTAAACACATTTGTCTCCATATAAGTTTCACAACCAATTAGTTTTAGTTATTTTTATTTTATTTGCAATAGTAGTTTTTGGGTTAGTTGACTAGCAACTAATTCCGCCCAATCCTTCAAACCCGAGATTTTACTTGCTTTTATAAAATATAAAAATACAAAAATAATCATCCCTCACCCTTAGACCTAATTAGAGTAGTTTTTCATACCTAACGAACACTATTCCCTGTGAGAGAACGATCAATCCCCCGTACTTACCACTACACTATACTACATCGGTCAGGTACACTGCCTGGTGGGATTGTAAGCCTCTTGAGATCCCTTGAGAGGTAAAACCTGTTGCGTGGTCGCAATCCCGCGCACATCAAGTTTTTGGCGCCGCTGCCGGGGAATAGTTATTGTTTAGGTTGAATTTTTATTTTATTAGGTCTACTCACTAAATTCCTTTCTCGTGAGATTTTTATTTTATTTTTTTTTATTTTTTTTCTAGGATCTCTTTAGTCTATCTTTTTCTTTGTGCTTTTGTTCATAGTAACTTTTCCATTATTTATTCCGTTGGCCATTATGGAAAACGCGAATCCACCCCTTACACCGGATGAAGTGGCTTTGTTACGTAGCCAAATTGAGGAGGAGATAAGTGACCTTAGGGAGCTCAATAGTATGATTGATATAGAGCTTGACTATGCCCTTAACGACCTAGCAACCGCCATGTACTCGGATAATTACTTAGAAAACAATAATCTTACGGTTGATGAGTTGGTTGAGAAACTTTATGAAGAGGAGATAGATCCTAGGTTGGATGATTATTTCAATTTATACCCCACTGAGGAGGAGATTGCTTACTATAACAACCTAGTTGATAACCCTAGACCACCCTTAGTTAAAATCGACCCAAAAATTAAGAGGGGTGATCCTGGGAATGTGAAGATACCATGTATGATTGGGTACCAACCTATTGAGCATGCTTACATTGACTGTGAATCCCCAATCAACGTGATGTCTTCAAGCGTTTATAGCCACATCATGAACACACCACTTGAGCCTAGGAAAGACCCCAAGTATCCCGGCGGGGTTTGTAACTTCGTTGGAAGGGTTAAAGGTATTCATGTCCTTGTTGGAAATTTTACCTTTGTCACCGACTTCATGGTTCTTGAAGATTTGGCAAGTGTTGTTGATTGCCGCTTATCTCACGTTGTGTTCGGTAAACCATTTGTTGAGGTATCCAATTTGGAGTATGATCGTTTAAGAGGCACGGTTCAGTTTTCTAATAATATTGATAGAATCAATTATAGGATGCCCTATAAGGTAAAAGAATTTCGTTTCGTGCCTCGACTAGATAAGGATTACATTGGTGCAATTGAGGACATCAATGATGAGGATAAGAAGAAAAGCATGGACTATGTTTGGAATAAGAGAAGCCTTTATTATAAAGATTGCTTGAACCTCGGACCTAGATACAAAGTTGATACGGAGGTTGTTAGAATGATTAGAGGGGCAATTGAGAAACAAGACGGGGAAACGTAGGGTGACTTTGAGTCTAGCTACAAGACTCGTTAATAAAGAAAAGCGCTTCTTGGGAGGCAACCCAAGCTTTATGTTTATTTAGTTGTTTGTTTGATTTTATTTGTTTCCGTATGTATGTTATTTTTTTGTTATTGATTCATGCTTCAAAAACTAATTTGCGAAAATGCTTTATTTTGTTTTTAACTTCGTCTTAACTACATATAAAGGTACTTTGCAAAAGATAAGTGTAAGGGAAATCTAAATCGGTTAATAAGAACGAATGAACATGAAGCATAACAATGTAAATTAACTTGCATATTAGTACTTGTTTGAGTCAAATGCTTGTATCGAGTCATAATGATATTTTTGCAGGAATTCCAGGTAGTAAGGTATAGTTTTTCCAGAAATTTTCCGAAAACTTAACATGAGAATTCTGTCAGATCATTTCTGACGGCGTCAGGCATTACAACCTGACGGCGTCAGGCAGTAATTTTCTGAAATTTTTGAAAGTTTTGTTTTTCTTCCGGAATCATAAAAAGTTTTGTTAATTCTCTAACTTATAATCTCTAGGAATTCTGGAAAAACATTCATTCCACAAGCATTATATCCTATTATAGATTATACCGCCGATTTTACGCGAGGTTCGCCTTTATTGTTTTTCAGGTTAACAGGTTATTTTGGAAAAGGAGATGATTTATATTTCGGAAGGGAAGCTTTGAGCGTTCATCTTTCTTGGAAGAAGATCTAACCATGTTACCACACTATCCACACCAAACGAATCAGGGGAGTATTTGTTTCATTCTTTCATTTTCACTACTTTTACATCTTTTATGTGAACATTGGGGACAATTTTCGGTTTAAGTGTAAGGGGGGTAAATGAAGACATCTTAGAGAATGCAATTGCGCTTGATTTTTATTTGTTTGATAGTAAATTTGTAATTAAGCCGAGAGAAATATTTGTTAGGGTAATTTTAGCGCCAATTTAAAAAATTTCTACAACATTTAGAAGTGAAACTTTAGTCCTAATAAGCGTCTCATGGATAGGAAATTATATGACTAACACAAAAACCATACCACTAAAAAATTTTCCACCCCAAATATGTGAGGTTCGCCCCTAGAATTGGTAGGAAAAGCATTTATGCTATGATGTGTGTACCGGTAGCACTTAGATTCTAGAACTTGCGTTAGGACCATCTCAAATCCACAAGTGAGACTACATT
>LBNU01032752.1:5590-29611 GCA_014162995.1 Artemisia annua
GTTCCATTTGTTTTGCTCTTAAGATAGCGTATCATTCTACTAGCCCATTGTGAATAACCACCCTTTGAAAGCATGGGAGGTCGGTTTTCAGCACCGGCGGCATGAATATCTTGTTGAGTTGCCATGATGATTCGATGCAAATAGAAAAGTCGTGAAAAGTTGTTGTAGGATCTTTAGGATGAACTTAGGTTGTTGATGTAGATATGGTTTGATGAGGCGTAAACGGTTGTTCTTAGTGAGTTTGAATTTTTCCCTCCAAAAATCTAATGTGAAAAAAAATCTTACTAAAATTTGAAAAACACTATGAAATGCTATTCTAAGGTTGTACGAAAAATTTGAGTTTTAAAAAATTTTGACGCCAAATTTTATCGAAAAAATTTGAATTTAGGCCGAAAAATTTGAATTTTAGGTCAAAATTTTCAACGTTAAACCAAAATTGAAATCTCGCGTAAAAATTGAACGTTTAATCTCCTGCAGAAAATAAATTTTACTCAAATTTTCCCGCCAAAAAGGATTTCAAACTCGCTAAGGAAAAAAAAATTAAACTCGCTAGGTAGTTTAGAGACCAAACTCGCTATTGATTGAATTCCAAACTCGCTATGACAGGGTTACCAAACTCGCTGTGAAAGTTAAACCTTACTCGCTATGTTTCAAACTCGCTAAGTTGACCAAACTCGCTATAAAGCACCCAAACTCGCTAAGCAGCTTGATACTCGCTAGGAAGAAAAGGACATGATACTCGCTACAGAAGAAGTGAGGCCAAACTCGCTAGGCAGTGTTGAAACTCGCTAGCTTGATGAAATAGCAAACTCGCTATATTAGGTGTAGTCCAAACTCGCTAGGCAGTTTTGTATCCAAACTCTCTACTAAACCCTAAATAGCCAAACTCGCTACTAAACCCTAAGTAGCCAAAAAACGTACTGTTTTGATATTGCTTTTTCAAACGAGTTCAAAATTACCTACAAACCAATACAACCCAAAAACCAATAAACCAAATCAAAACAAACAACCTACGACCCAAGAGATGAACCAAACGAATCAAAAAACTAACCAAACTAATCTATATCAACCTAAATCTATCCCTTGGCGATTGATACCACTTGTAGGACCTTGGATAACAACTTATTTCACAACTTATTCATGCTTATTCTAGAGAGAGAGTAGAGAGAGAGAGTGGAGACTTCATGATTAAGATAAGAACTTGTGTGTGTATTATTCCAATGAAGCACTCAACCTTCAAATGAAGGTTTACATACATAATATAGCACTAGGAATATTAGATTTAGGCTTTTACATGTTTAGCCCTTGAACTTCCTAGTTTATGCTAACTTGAACATATAACTTTTGAAACGCTTTCTAACGCAACCTATTACATGATATTAGACTTTAATGACCTACACTTTATATTATAAAAATACAAAGCTAACAGTTTATTTAATTTAGAATATTATACTAGATAATTATTCATTGGGAATTAATGATTATTTTAACTACTCAGTATTACTGTAATTATGTAGGAGTATAATAATTATGGTAGTTATTAAATTGAGCAAAAAATAATTGTATCAGAATTAGGAAACTATGGTTTCTTCTTTTCTTTTTTCTTTTTTTGTAAATACAAGGCTTTCAATTTTAGGGAGGTGATTTGTACATTATTTTAATTGGTTGGGACACTCTAATTTAGAGTGTCTTGACATTTATATCCCCACATGGTTGAAAATATGTAAAAGTAATGTGAGGGTATAAATGTCAACACACTCTAAATTAGAGTGTCCCAATCAATTTGGAGAGTGTGCAAATCACCTAACTTAATTTTAGGACTAGTAATTCAATTCACAATAAAAACTAAAAAACAAAATATTTTTTTATCTTCTCCTTTCCTAAATCGATCGACCAATAATCTTAAAAGGGTTTTCGCTTTTGTTTTGATCTCTTGCTTGTTCCAAAGAGATTGAGGTGTTCATTGCATAAACAGTGAGGATTAGCATTCCAAAAATATTGGTGAACGTGTAATGTGGATCAATTGAGGAGACAATCTACTTTGATTGATTAGAGTTTCATCTCACAAGAATTGTGTTCATTCTTGATCAATGAACACAACACCCAATTTGGATTGTTTGACATACATGTTGTTACACAAATTTTCCTGATTTTAACGCAATTTAAAATACAGATTCTCAAGACATCGGGCTACAACTTCTTAATATGAAGTTTCTGCTTTTGAAGTCGTGTTCTGATCAGTCGAAGTTATAGCAGTTTTCGGTGACCACCATCCGTGTTCACTAGCATTGTAATCATCAATGTTGCAAAAATCGTGAATCGGTACTGAGGCGGTCCGGGGCCGATTAGCGATTTTTTACCGATTAATCGGCCGATTTTCTAGACTCGACCGATTAATCGGCCGATTTCCGTGAAATTCTCTCCAAGGTCCTGGGCCGATTACCGATTAATCACCGATTAATCGGCCGATTCGGCCGATTTTTGCAACACTGGTAATCATCAACAAAAAGTACACGCGTTTTTACGCTTTTGTTGTTATTAATGATTAATCATATAAATCACAATGATTCGTTATTGGTGATATTTAAAAAATCGCTCCCGCTATTTTGGTTGATTTATATATGTTAAACATGTTTTTTTAACCTATAATCACTAAAACATTTTACAGCATGAATCATGAATTGTTCATTAAGCATTCAGTTCATTTATAGCTTTAATAAATACATTAAAAGTTAAGTAGGTGTATGCATGTATGTAAGTATGTATGTATGTATGTATTTTTTTTTTTTTATTTTTTTTTTATTTTTTTTGAACATTAACTTAAGTACGAATGCCAAGATCAAAAGTAATTTTAACAAAAAGAGAAAACTTAGAACAAAAAGCCTTTCATGTGCATCTTATCACATCAAAGGGACCGAAAGTGAAAGTATAATATTTAATTGGGGGAAGTTAGAAATATCTATCACTAGTTTCAAAGCTAACGAGATTTTTGGGAAGCGCTTTTACTAAAGTCACATGGTGTGGCTCGATACCCGCTTGTAGTCAGTTGCCACGTGTGTGATATTATTTAATCGAAGCCGACTTGCTTCATGAGGCCGGCTAGATTTTTTTCCCCGTCAATTTTAAGCCGTTAGTTTATTGCTTACCTGTCTTATTACCAAGTCAATAAAATATGTGGATATTAGTTATACTTATTACCAAAATTAACCAAAATAATCTTACATTTAACATGTATAAAAATAAAACTTTTCATTTCAATAAAAGAAAATTATATATAACATAAATAAATAAAATAAAACTTTTCATTTTCCTCAACATGGTATTTTTTTAAAAAGAATAGGAAAATTTCATCGATAGTTAAAAGGACTAATAGAAATATGGTTGTATAGTAATAAAAAGAACTACGAAAGGCTAATTCGTCACATGTTATGCATTTTTCAATATAAAAAATCATTTAATTTATCTTTAAACTTTGAAGTTTTTAAAGAATATCCTTTTTACAGCAGTAATGACTTTCTTATAATATGCATGTGCACATCTTTTGACTTAAGTATGTCCGTCCATAATCGCATGTTATTTACTTACACTGTACAGTTTACGAAATTATATGCAAATTTTCTTACTAGCAATTCATATTTTTTATGATACATGTATTATATTTTAGTTAGACATGTGTTTAGGCATACATTTTTGTTGTGGATGTCTTCCGTATAATTACAGGTATTGACATATAAACTAGTATGAAAACATTTGCCAGTATTAATAAGATACTCACTAATATGTCAAAGATATAACTCTATTCTAAACCTTAAATTCACTTTTGAATCAAATTGTCAATCGAGATTTGAGAATATTGTCATATATAACGATAATAGGCTCGATTGAACTTTATCTATTGGAAGACTCTATTGCTTTAATTGTTTGAGGGTCGATTGTTATGATGGGCAATGACGTGTAGCATATAAATGAGATATATGCACGATCGATGATGTATGAGACATTAAAGATAAAAGGACCTTGTTGGCCAAAGCCGAAATAAGATTCTACAACAAAACTTAAGGAAACAACCTGGAAAACAAAAGATTAAGATGAAAAACCAACGCTAATATAAGACGTCATCACTTGATTGAAGTGAAACATCTTGCAAGCCAAGTATGTCGCCTTGTATGCCCACAAACATAGTTTAAAACTACTCCGAGAAAATCGGTAGTAATCTATAATATGAGACAAGATAAATGTTTTGGAATATTATTGTGAAAAACCGACACGATGAATGAGACAATCTACGATGCTTACCGCACTCTATTAACACATATCATGCAACGTCTCATTTTTAACTTCAACAAGATTGTGTAGCTTAATCCGTGATGGTATTTGAGTGTCACTTTCCCTAGCAAGGATTATTTATTCATTCATATTCAACTACACATAAGATTGACCGTAAGCACCACTTCTACCGGGCCCGATGACAAAATGAAATTGATGTTTCACTATAAATTTTACTTAAGAATATTTTTTGATAATTTTTTTTTTATGTATTCATACCATGTAAACACTCATATAACGCCATTTGGCATATTTGAACAGCTAATCAAATGTTTAAGTTACAATATGTCATGTCCTTGCACTAAATTACCAGTTATATGACTTATATCAACCAAAATTAGATCGAGAAAGTCGTATAAATGTAAGTTATACAATTATAACCTTATAGATTTTTATTGTGGTTATGATGGTCCTACGAATTCAATTTACGAATAAAAGCACGTGCCGAATACGATTAGTTGATGTAAATGATATTTGAAATGGGAACCAACAGATCTGCGTGGTTACATGTAACTATTTTGTCTAAAAATAAATATAAGTGTTGACCGAACAACAAAATCAATAGATGTTCAAACTAACTATTTAATAGCATTAACTATGAAAACGTATCAATTTGATTAATGGAAACAAATAAAACTTTTGTTTATCTAAAGAAAAATAGGAAACATTTGTACAATTGTACGTACCTAGCTAATATTAACGAAGACACAAATTTTATCCAAGAATACAAATAATTGTATCATGTATTACATGCCACTTATTTTAAGACCAGATGTAACAGGAGGTTCACTCACGCGTGGTTACCTCCTAAGACGCGTCGTCCTTCTTAAAAAGTGTATCCTGACAGATGCGTTGTTGGTAATTGAATAAACTTGGTCAATAGACTGACCGACTTAAGAAGTTGGTTGTTGGTGCATGTGATTTGTGATTTTAGTTTTTGTGAGGTACAATTGTGTATAAGTGGGTATGTTTGGGTAGTGATGTTTGTGACATTATTACAATTTGTTGATTGAGTAGTAAAAATATGATGTGGCGCTAAATTGACGTCAATGATGTTANAAATTCAACCACCAAAGTTTTATTAATTACTTTCTCTTTTTTTAAGTTTTTGTTTTCATAAATTTGACACCTATAATTTTTATGCATTTTTTTTCTTAACCAAATTTCTCCACCAAATTTATTAAGTTTGACCAAAATTAATTTAATTTTGACTTCCTATTAACCAATCATATTGCTTGATTTCGCCTACGTGGCAAAATCGAGCTCTCCTATTGGTCTAATTTTTTTTTTCAATAAGAAGGGATTTGCAAAAACACTCCGAAATGACGTAATTCTTTTATTATATAAAAAGATTGTGGTTATGATGGTCCTACGAATTCAATTTACGAATAAAAGCACGTGCCGAATACGATTAGTTGATGTAAATGATATTTGATATGGGAACCAACAGATCTGCGTGGTTACATGTAACTATTTTGTCTAAAAATAAATATAAGTGTTGACCGAACAACAAAATCAATAGATGTTCAAACTAACTATTTAATAGCATTAACTATGAAAACGTATCAATTTGATTAACGGAAACAAATAAAACTTTTGTTTATCTAAAGAAAAATAGGAAACATTTGTACAATTGTACGTACCTAGCTAATATTAACGAAGACACACAGAATACAAATAATTGTATCATGTTTTACATGCCACTTAATTTAAGACCAGATGTAACAGGAGGTTCACTCACGCGTGGTTACCTCCTAAGACGCGTCGTCCTTCTTAAAAAGTGTATCCCCACAGATGCGTTGTTGGTAATTGAATAAACTTGGTCAATAGACTGACCGACTTAAGAAGTTGGTTGTTGGTGCATGTGATTTGTGATTTTAGTTTTTGTGTGGTACAATTGTGTATAAGTGGGTATGTTTGGGTAGTGATGTTTGTGATATTATTACAATTTGTTGATTGAGTAGTAAAAATATGATGTGGCGCTAAATTGACGTCAATGATGTTAGTTATCACTACACCCGGTCTAAGTATCTTCAATTTAAAACTATACACAATTTTTAAAAAAGAAAAGAAGAGAATACGGGTTAATATATCAAATTTGTGTATTGATGCATTTTGAAACTTATAATTTAGTCAAGAAAATCTACATTATTATTTTGTCCAATTAAATATAGCCAATTGATTGAAATAGTGGTGATGTGGTGGCATGTTTTGTGCTGTCTTGTGTTTCCCAATATGAAAAAGAACATGTGTATGGAGCGATCTACGGGTCTGCTACTCGTGTGCGCGTATGTAGTTTGCTACACAAATACATAGTTTGATAGTTACGTACCCCCTTAATATAAAAATATGATTACACATAAACCGCATTATATAATCTAACAATGATATTTAGAAAAGTCAAATTGATATTTTTAATGATTTTACATTAAAAAAGGTTGTAAATGGGATTCAAAGAACAAATTAGATATTATTCCTACGTATCTTTTCTAGTTTTCTATAATGATTTTTTGCACACACAAAATTATATTCCATTTAGTCATTTTTAGAAATAAATAAGTTGTACGTTTACATGATTCCACTTATTTATTTATTTATTTACTTAAATCGAAGGTAATTCATCTTGCTTTTTACATGTTTCCTTAGACGAGCTAAAAAATCAAGTATCTTTTATTTTACTGGAATATACAAGCTACTTAAGCATCTCCAGTACAAAGATTCAACAATGACTTAGCAAAGTGTTATATTATAAGTTAGATATAAACCCTGTGTACTATTCATCATAGATGCCTAGGCATCCACTTCCCTTTTTTGCCCCGGCCCGGAAATAACACCCGAAAAAAATACGGGTCTCTCTCACATTACTCTCTTGCATTTTTTGCTCCGACACCGGTGGAAACCCCATGGATCTAATCACCCCGATCCATCTAAGTTATATCTACAGTGCAACATGTGAGTGTTGCTACAGAACTAACAAAATTATTTTAAAATTGGGGGTAGGTTATTTGTGAGAGGGGTATGTTTTGTGGCTGTCTTTTTGCCATGTTTGTTATGAGATGTACTACCCTAAATCTCCAGCCACATAGTGGGTTTTCATTATCTTCTAAAGCATTTTGTAGGTCATTTGGTTGCTTCATTTTTCTGGAGATTTAGGGTTTGCTGTGTTTGATCAAAAGAACACGGAACAAAAACAGGCAGCTGATTAAAGTAAATCAGGTAATGGTTTTTGATTTTCTATTATGGTTTAGTTTTGACTAATTCATGAGTTTCTTTCATTTTTATTTTTCGTTAAAATTAGGGTTTCGTTAATTTAGGGGTTTTTTGGGGTTGGATTTGTTTGCTCATTTTTGATTTTTCAATTGTCATATCTGTTTGTCAACTGTGATGATAGTGTACACACGTGCGTTTACTACTGTTGTAGTTAAAGCCTTTGTGAAGATGGGTTCACTAACACAATATTAGAAATTTAAAGTATGTTGTTTTAAGTGATTTTTTATTTGATATACAACCACCAAGCTCAGAAGTACTTTCGTTTGTAGTTATGAGATGCTATGAAATAAAAATTGAAATCAAATCAAGCTCAGAAGTCATGCAATTTGCTGTTTGAATGATGCTTTAACTGAAATCAGGTTGTGTATAAGGTGTTGATTGTATGTGGTTTTTAAAAGTTTGTAGCTTTGACCGTGTTTGGTTTGTACCCATGGCAGGTGATTTCATGGTGTGATTGCAACCATGGCAGGTGTTTGCCAATGTCCGGTTGATCGTTCTTTATATTTATGATGTTTGATTAAAATCGAGTATGCACGATCATGTCTGAAGCATGAAGCTTTGGCCGTCTCATTAAGCTTATGTTTCTGGGGCGATGATGAATTTTTCTGCAAATTAACTCTTCCCATGAGTGTGGCTGACACATTCCCGTATCTTGGCATGGTAACCACGAACGTTACATGGGTGCAGCCATGGCGGGTGTGTCGAGTCGCCCAAGGAAAGGCAGATCTGAGCCTCATTTTCCACTGACGAATGTGGAATTTTTAAATATGACCATTAAGGCAATGATGATCACCACATTTTGCTTAACTCCGTATTTTGGCGTGGCAGCCACAATAGAGATGTGGCTGCAGCCATGGCGGGAGTTTTATAATGGTGGTGAATTTCTGTATCTGAGCCTATTCATTGCTGTAAAAAAACGTTGAAAGACTTTTGAATAAGCTGCACCTAAACCACCTCCAAATGGACCCAGAAGAGGAGAGGTAAACCGTGTGTATACCATAATATGTGTTACTTACAGCATGTTTGGGGCCGTGTTTGAGGGTTATTATTTGATAGGTTTTCCTACTTTTAGTGACGAAAAACTAATTTTCACCATAATAGATTATGGAAGGACTCGATTGTTTTTTTTTTGTTTTTGTTCTTAATTACTTTATGCCGTAACTCTTTATGTCTTATGGTATATATCAGTGATATATAATATTGTGCTTATGTCTTATTCTTTTGTCTTTGTAGGTTATAGACGTGTTCCAAAGGTCCTGGACTTTGGTGCAGGCATTTTTAAGGATGGTACCAACCGTCGTTCGGCAACTAAGATGGAAGCACCAACGAGTCTCTGTGTTGCAAAAGAAACTTTCGTTTCTTAACTCTATTTTTTTATTATTACTATTTTTTCTATTTTTTTTATTTTGATTTTTTCTCTTCTGGGTTTTGTGAACAGGTTTGTGAGTAATGTGAGCCTCATATCGAAAAATTGAAAGGTTTTTTGTTTTCCGTGTTCTTCATTACATAGCTAGGTTGACCCATTGTTATATATCAGCGCTTAACATTTTCAAAAACACTATAACTCAGTAGCTTATGAAGCATTACTTCTATTTGTTTGAGGTATTTGTTCATTTCAAGCGCATGTAAGTATCATAGTGAGACTGATCAAATTGTCATTTAAGGTCCATTATTTTGGCCTTCCAGACTGATAGCCTGACTCACTATGTTTAATTTTGACAGTCACATCAGCAATGTCGCAGAGTAATGAAATTCAAGCGCATTTGAAGGATGTGTGCTCACCCTTGAAGAACCGGTGCTCATACATTCCATACTTCGATAGTTTCAACATAACAAGAGGTAAGCACCGTCATAGATATTGGTAAAGTAAGTCTTTCATTTTTAATTTAATGGCATACTCTTCATGTCATGTAATTTGAGTATGTAATAATTGGATTATTGTGCAGATTGGTACAAGGAATTTCGTTAATAAGGATTTGCCAGAAATCATTTCATTTCGTCAGAGGTTGGTTTTGACATATAGTATTATTGCATACCTTTAGTTTTGTAAGGGTGCAAAGTTTTGTTTACACCAAATACAGAGCTTGCTACAGTAACACGAAAATTACTTGCAGGGTCGCCAACGGGCGCAATAAGGTGATACACCTATTATTTAATCAGCAAGAAGGCGTTTCACCAGAATGGTAAGTTCATGAGACCATCATTGTCTGTCGCATATTTGATGTGCTGATTGATAAAAATTCTTTTCCTTCATTTGTATGCTATGGTTAGTTATGTTGCAACTGATATTAAATTAAGTATCTAATTATAGATAATCATGAGTGGAAAATGTTGTTTCAGGTCCCAATAATCAAATGCAAACCATAAATCCAAGCACCCCTTGAAGCGAGTAGCTAAAAAGCGACCTATGGTGATCTCAAGAACGGCTGCAATGTAGCAAGACAGACGCATGCTTCAAAAGTATCATCACACCAAGATTGGTAACTTTTATTTGATTCACATCAATCTATCTTGCTCGGATGTGGTAAAAATAGTGGGTTGGGTAAACGGGTAAATGTCAACAGACTAATTATCCGAATGAGTTAGAAAAGTATAAAAAAGAATTCATTGCACATGTTTCATAAGTTCGTTTTTTGTGGCTTATTTTAAAACTTTTTGGCTTATATAAGTTTATTACTTTTCATAAAGATTATTGAATTGTTATTGCATGAATTGATGTAAGGGGTGTTTGTCTTAGCCTCTTAAAAAGAATTTATGCACCTTTTAAAAAGAGTTTATGCTTATTAGCTTATAAACTGTTTTAGATAAGTATCATGACAATGGCTCTTAAAAAAGATAACTTATCTGTTGTTAGGCCTGATTGCAACAATGCCTCTTAAAAAAGATATCTGTTATGGCCTTATTTATGTTATATCTTAGAGTTACGAACCAAGTTACTTATGTAACAGTGAATGTTGTCGCCATTGATAAGGCATCTGGGAACATTACTAAACTCAGGAGGTCCTTTTTCCAGGTTTGGGGATTATGAATTTATGAAGCAACGGGGCCGCTGTAAACCAGTTTTCTAAAAGAGTGTCGTGTTAACGTTCAAGGGGTATTTGGGCTTGCTGCATAACTGCCATTTTAATTAACTATTAAGCTGTCACAATCATATTTTTGCTCCATATTTACATTCGGCTTGGTTACCTCTTTTCCAGAAATGTGCATGGAAACTTCTTGAGGTTGATTGGTAAGAGCTTTGGGCGTGCGTATTTTAAGGTAAATTCATAATCATAAGCATTTCCGTTTCCATGTGTGTTTTGAAAATAATTATTATGATTCGAGCAAGTAAGGCTGATCATTTTTAAATACGCAATCCCAAACACCCTTTTAGTTGCCTAATATGACTACTTGAAAGCCTATTCTGTATAAACAGCATGCAAGTGTTTGAGATTGCTTATCTGATTAATTATGTGTAAAAATAAGCATTTAGGAGTTTTTTTATTCTAAAATAAGAGTTAACACGAACAACTTTAGTAAGCAATGCTAAACTCTCTTTTTTTTTTGTCGAAACACATAAGTTTTATTCCACCTGAAATGTATGTGCAAAAGACTGATGCACGCTTTATCCTGCAAGAGACAGGGTCAAAGGTCTAGCAAGCATGTACAACAACTTTTAAGATACTGCTTTAGTAGTAATGTCATAAATTAGACCTACCACGCCATGTTTGATACTCCTGTACCACATCGATAGGCCCCACATTTCAAACCAAACACCCCTTATTGACATGATGGCTTGACCATAAAGGATAGTGGCCATATGTCCAAGTTATCTTTTGAGGTCAAACAGACTGATTTTCAACATTCATAACTGATACGAATTCTGTGAGTTTTGAAGAAAATCTTGATATCTTTGTGATATTTTGAACATGTCTTACAAAGGAAATAAACCGGTGTTTGATTGTAAGCATTATATAGTAGTGGTATTTAGTTTGTGAAGCTTTTTAGATGACCTTAAAAGTCAGACTCAATATTCTTTTAGGGAAGTATATTGCATCTTATATGATGTTTTTTATTTGGGTACATACCTGCTTATTTTTAGCCTTTTTGTTGATTCACACACAAAAAGAGAAAAACATTGACTTAAGTTTTTGGTATTGCTTTTGTAGAAATGCTACTGAAATGTGAAGGGTATATGACGAAGCAACAAAGAAGGTTGAGACAGATTTAGAGACGACAATAGGTAACGTAGCCAACACTGTTGTAACCATTTTATCTTTCATTATGTTGCAAGCCCCATGATGCTACATGTAGCTTTCTTATAAGCACTTCCATCTCGGTTGATTCCCTAATCGACCCATTATGAGTTCCTTTACTGTAATACGGTCACTATCGTTAGAGAATGTCGACCTATATTGAGAAAGTGGGATGGCTTTTGCGAACCACTGTCGGATCCAAAATCAGAACTGTGGCTATAGTATGAGTTGCTGAAGTTTTTATTGTTTGACTTTTTACACTGTGTTATTGTATGGTTTTCAGGCACAATGCATTTACTTTGGATGTTTTGGAGGTGTGGATCTGGATCGGGCTTCTTTCGGGATAAGAAAGGTCATAATTCTCGCAAATTATCATCTTATCTGAGGACCTTCCGATTTCAGGTTTGTGGCTTTTTGTATTTTCTGCTATTTCATTCGACTAATATTGGATTGTTATTTCATTCAACTAATATTGACACATTCCGAGTTAACAAAGCATCACTTAGGAGATAAATTATTGGATATTATGTGTTAGAACTGTCAAAGTTCTGTAACAGTTTAGGCGCATGAAGAATTTGATTACTCTTGCTGTATATTAAGTGAGTTGTAGTTACCAACTGTTTTTGTGTCGCATTACGCCTTGAGTAAAATATATTTATGATAAATGCATTAGAATCCATATATTTATGCGGAGCAGGAGTGATGTGGGTCGACCAGATTTTGAAGCATCTGCACATATGCGATGCAATTCATACTGAGAATATGACCTTTAATTGAAGTAACCGATAATGTGACTATTTTTTGATGATAACATCAACTAAATCCTATTTTTTGATGATAACACAAAAATGTCTATAAGTGGTGTATACGTATATATATACTTGCTATCTAACTGTGACATTATTATCAGATGGCCACATCCTCAAGCAATGTCGTGTAGAGAGCAACAAGATCACATACATAGGTATGGGGCAACGGAGGGCAGTTGCGCATATGAGAAGGAAGAGCTAATGCAGGTAGAAACTTCCACCCCCTTACAATTTCTTAGCTCAACGTGGTGTTTGTGTGACCGGAAAAAATATGGCTATAAGGACAGGAAGTGTTGATAACTTGAAGTTTGAAGCCATAAGAGAATGACACGCATAAAGTTTAAATGGTTGTATGTTCACAAATGGATGATTCCCAAAGGACAGTGCATATAAGCTTTTGTGTGACAAGGCATATGGACTCATGCAAATTACTATGAAAAAATTGTATCAGCATGAAATCGCTACTAAAACCTAATATCAGTGTTAAGACATAATTCTTATTTTAATGGTTCAATGTAAGTTGAAAGTTGAGTTTATTATGCTCCAGTGTGTATTGAATCAGTGGTGCTTATGAATTATGTTGTCTATTGATTTGCTGGGTGATAGTAACTTTGGTGGATATCAAGTTTTTTGATTGATCTCAAGCCAATTTAGTATTTGCTAAGTTCACTAAGCTGCTGGATGTTTTCAAGTTTGTGGAATGGACCTACTCTAATTACTTGCATACCTCTCAATTTTAGTGTCTCAACGTATCTTGCAGATGTATTTATATTCCTTATTAATTGTCAAACAACGATGCCTGACTAACGTACACAAACACCCCGCGGCAACGCGCGGGTACTAAACCTAGTTATTTTTTATTAGAAGAACATATTATGGAAGATTAAAGGTATATTTGGCACACATTATTATAAAAAAATTTATGCTTATTTAAAAAAAAAATAAAAAATAAAAAAAATAAAAAACTACTTAGACATTTAAAGGGTCTTTCAATGCGCGCTTTGGTCTATTTGGAGCTGGAACAAAGTGGTGAACGCTTCTGTGGACTCGGTTGCAAACGAGATTGATACAGATTTCTTCCCGCTTATACAACATGTATAAAAAACATGGATGTCTGCTTGCTGCTCTACAAGTACCGCTAACTGGAATGTTGGATCCTACATCATTTTGATTTGTTTGCCCATTCTAGTTGATTGTTAGTTGTTGTGGTTTTGTTCCTGTTGTTGTTTTTTGGATCTTTTCTGTTTCTTGTATCTTGTATCTTTTCGGCCCCTCCTCGGTGCCTTCCTTATATAATATCTCAGCTTTTCCGAAAAAAGGGTTTTGTTTGACAGATTTAATCATCTTCAGTTTTATAAACAGTTAATTTTGCAAAATAAACCTCAAGGGAAAATTTAATGTTGTGTAAAGAAGTAAAATTTAATAATAGGTTGAGAGTGATTTTTCTAAAGGTTAATTCCTCAGATAGGTAACTGATGTGTCGCGGGAGCAAAGTACAAGCTCAAACCACGGATCGTTGTCCCACGAGGGTTGAATATGGATCTCGTCGTTCAAAACCATGAGTTATGTGATGTGAATAGGTTTAACGATGATTTGTGTTTTGATTACGCTACTAAACTTTATTTAAGACTTAATAAAAGTTAAACTTGTAAAAGAAAACTAAAGATAAGCAAGAAGAGAAAACATAAACGTTAAAAGAAATAAAAGAAAGAAAGAAAGGTTAAACAAAATAAAAGAAAGAAAATAAAATTAAGAAAGTAAAATGTTTTTGGGTTTCTAGATTTAATTAACGAAAGAAAAGAAAAGTAAAAGTTTAAAAGAAAATAAAACTAGTGAAAAGAAAAATAAACTAAGTTAAAAGATTTAACGAAAATTCGACGTAGTAACGTTAAGGAATATATTTAAGAAAACTTCACTCGAATAACGATGAAGTAAATAAGCCAAGCTCGGCTAAAGAAACTAGCAAAACTAAAACGATACTAGCAAATTAAACGATACTAGCAAAGAAAGTTGAAACTAGCAAAGAATAAATGAAACTAGCAAAACAAAATGATACTAGCAAAGAAAATTTAAGACCAAACTAGCAATAACTTTTAAAACAATACTCGCAATAGAACTTGTAAACCATACTCGCAAGGTTTGTGAGTTTCATACTCGCAAATGGTACAAGAACTCATACTCGCAAGATAGGGATTCCCATACTCGCTAAGAGGAGCCTTGCCAAGACCATACTCGCAAGGGATTGCATTGCTTACTCGCAATTTAATTATGATACTCGCTACCCTTTTCAAAGTTGATACTCGCAAGGACTTTGGAACCAAACTCGCAATACAAATCAGAATCCTTACTCGCAATGTGTTACCATACTCGCAAAGGACTCCAAGCTGCCATACTCGCAAAGCTTGATTCTTCCATACTCGCAAGATTTTTATAAAAATATAAACTCGCAAATACCTAATACCAAAATTGATTTAGACCAAACTTTACGTGATAAAAACTTTAAAAAGATTAAAGACTAGATTAAACTAAAAGGAGAACAAGTATTAAAAACTAAATAAGCTAAAATAAGCTAGATAAGATCGTAAAGAATTACGAGCCCTAGCTTTTTATAAAAATGATAAAACTAAATAAAACTTGTAATCAAAATGTAAAACAATAAAGATTTTGATGAAAGACAAGAACAAAAAGATAAAAAAAAAACACGAAAATAAGCTAATAAGCCACGACTTCAACAAAAACCTAAACCATAATCATAGGGCACGAAAACTTATTTTCATGCAAAGGTGGTAAAGGACTTGAAGAAGATTAAGGAAAGATTAAACAAAAACTTGTAAAGATTTAACAAGAAAGATTAAATGACAATAAGTAAATTAAGACATGAAAATTAAATTTGCATTAAAATAAAACTTACATGGAAAAATAAATGACAAGTAAAGTAAATGACATAAAATTTAAAACATAATGAAGACTAGCTTCAAAATGAAGCTTAAGGGTGGTATTTAAGGGATCCATGGTGGATTCCTTTTACATCTAGCCCCCTCAACTCATATTGTTTATGAAATGACACATAAACTTCTATTACACTACTAAACGACTTCTAAAAAGTAAACTTTAGTCCTTGTAATCTTGAGGAAATATGTTGACGAGTCTTCAAAAAGTCTTCAATGATATAAAAGTGATCACTTGCTCGAATTTGGGAAGCTTATATATGATAATCATCTTTAATCTTCGATTACGTGTCTCTTTCATATTCATGAGCTTTTAAGTAATGAAAACATCGTCACGGGCTTTACTTAAGCAAATTTCATCGTTGACTCGGCTTCTTGACTCTTTTCCAAATCTCGTGCTCGTTTAGGGCTTTTTGGTTGGTTTTCATGCCATTTATGCAATATCCTTTCCTGCACAGTCACAAACACAAAAACACTATATCTTTGGCGTTTCACGTTAGTTTTTGGTCTTTTACACACTTAAACTAAGGTCAAAAGTATGTGTAAAATAGCACACATCAAAATCCCCCAGACTAAGGTATTGCGTGTCCTCACGCAATGTAATCACGTCACGCTTTAAAGATAAATAATTTCACACCGCTCTTTACAAACTTTGAAAAGTAGCAAAACGTTCAAAGGAGATACGAAATCATTTATTCCCTAAAACGCCCCGGTTTCTATTTTATTCCATATGCTACTTTATTCTACTCACTTTAGCTTATGACGGTGTGCTTGACTTTCATTATCTTTCAATAATGATTAAGGATCATAGAGTAAGAACACGATTCATAGAAAAGTGACCGATTGGATAAAATTCATCGTCCCTGATTTTTCACAAGCTCCCAAACTAAGCGTAAAAACGGATCATTGTTTAATTACAAGTTAGATGCCAACGCTACTCATGGAAGTTACTCGTGTACCGCTTGCTCCCATTTTCCTATTTTTGTATCTCATTATTTTATTTTTGTGAGAGAAATGAATTTCTTCATAAGCATCTCGTTTCATAATTTTTAGTCCGATAAAGATACCAAATTCAAACGCTAAGTAGTTATCGATCTTCTCTTAAGAAGGTCTGCAATAGAAATGTGGTCCACATCAAGGATATTGGATACATACAAAGACTTTGGAATATATCAAAAATAGACATAAGTTGGCGAGGACATTTCACGTGCACCTCATGCGTCCGATCTAGGATCGTAACATGCACCTCACGCGCGACCAACTTTTAGTCTTAACACTAGAACTCATAATCCATAAATCTTCAACATACATCCTTATTCTTTCTTTTCTTTTTCCTTTTCTTTACTCAATTTTTTTTTTCTTTTTCTTTTCACCTTTTTTCTTTCTTTTTCTTGCCTTAGTAACTTCTCGACTCCGAACCTTCACGGTTTCAATCCAAGACCTACCGCCAACTGCTAGGGTTGGAATCTAGGATCCAAGGCCCGATCTCAATCCGAAGTCTTAAAGCACCTTAGCTCATACATAACAACGGGCTTTTGGGTAGCTCCGAAACCACATGCGTATTACGCTTATACAACGATAATCAATACAACTTCAAGATAATGGGGTGTATCCATGATGTGTACCCAATTTCCCAAGCAAAGATTCTCTTAAGAAGATAAAGAACTACTCATCGGCTAAACCTAACATCTTTAATTATTTTGCACAGATATGGGGTGAAGCAATTTTGTGGGAACAAAAAGACATGAGTACCTTCGATGAGCTTTAAAGAGATCCAACTACTCTATGCTTAGCATCTAACTTCTAAAGAAACTCTATCATTTCACGTTCTTCGCAAATTTAAAATCTCAAATAATGAGATCCGCGAATACTTAGCCATAATCATTCTTAAAGATTATATTGGTTAAGGGAGACAAGCTAGGGCTCAACACGCCCGGATCAAGTCAAAATTTTTATTCTCACTCTTACCTAGTAGGAAAGTCAAACTCGGTGTCAAAACTTTTATTCTATTTTTGCATAGTTTTTATATATTTTTCTCATTTTTTTTCATTGGATTTTTTCAAAATTTTTCAATTTTTTTTTTTGGTTTTTGATGAAAAACGGGGTTGCGTAAGTAAACAGCAATGGTGAAAGTGCTAGGTCAATCAAATCGAAGATTCACCCCCCCCCAGACTAAAGATAAACATTGTCCTCAATGTTTTCAAGGTAAGGGTAATCCTAACAATAAATCTAAGGCCATTTATTAAATATGCCAAAGATACCATTAGTCGATAAGATACCTTGAGTGAGCTCAATGGTGTTGCGATAGCCATGGTGGCTAGGTCAGGAATACTCTCCTAAGGTACGGACTCTAGGAGGTTGGTTTGGTTGTGGTGGGTGATTTGGTTGAGGTGGGTTATTGGGATCAAGGAGGTTACCACCTTCCATGTTGGCGGATGGTAATGGTTACGAACAAAAACACGAAGAAAATAGATAGATTAAAGAAATCCTAGAAAAATAAAATAAAAATCTCACTAGAAAGGAATCTAGTGAGTAGACCTAATAAAATAAAAATTCTACCTAAACAATAACTATTCCCCGGCAATGGCGCCAAAAACTTGATGACGTGAGATTGCGACCACGCAACAGGTTTTACCTCTCAAGGGATCTTGAGAAGCTTGCAATCCCACCAGGCAGTGTACCTGGTCGGTGTAGTATAGTGTAGTGGTAAGTACGGGGGATTGATCGTTCTCTCACAGGGAATAGTGTTCGTTAGGTTAGAAAAACTACTATAAAAGGTCTAAGGGTGAAGGAAGATTATTTTTGTATTTTTATATTTTATGGAAAGCAAGTAAAATCTCGGGTTTTGGAGGAGTGGGCGGAATTAGTTGCTAGTCAACTAACCCAAAAACTACAATTGCGATTAAAAATAAAATAACTAAACTATTGTGGTTGTGAAAACTTATATGGAGACAAATGTGTTTACTTAGACTTCCTTACTCCCTAACTATCTTTTACCGGTTAATTGGTGTGTGTATTAATTGCGTGGATGACGGGTGTATTCTTTAACAATTCATGGGGTGGCGTACATATCTCCCCAATTCTATGAGCTCTTATCTCCTCCTACAACTATGCGTACACATAATCATAGGGATTGTAAACAGTGGCTCATGCGTTAAATACTACCTTAATAACCTAGTACGCATTAGTTACATGTTTCTTAAGACGTTCAAGCATGTTACCATATAGGAGTGATAGTATATTACTATACCAACAACATCGTCCGAGGATAGCACGGGTAAATATGTATCCCCGGGTCGTAATCCCAACGAAGGCTGAAACTTGGTTCGTTGGTTCGTGTTCGTGATTCAAGAATTGAATCGTGCAGGCTAAGGGAACCCTAATTTTCTACAAATAAAAGCACGTAAAAACAAATTGGTCGAGGTAAACTAAGCGGTGAAGCTTGTAAACCACGGGTCGTAGTCCCAACGAGGGTTGAAATGGATCTCGTCGTTCAAAACCGTGAGTTATGTGATGTGAATAGGTTTAACGATGATTTGTGTTTTGATTACGCTACTAAACTTTATTTAAGACTTAATAAAGTTAAACTTGTAAAAGAAAACGAAAGATAAGCAAGAAGAGAAAACATAAACGTTAAAAGAAATAAAAGAAAGAAATAAAGGTTAAACAAAATAAAAGAAAGAAAATAAAATTAAGAAAGTAAAATGTTTTGGGTTTTCTAGATTTAATTAACGAAAGAAAAGAAAAGTAAAAGTTTAAAAGAAAATAAAACTAGTGAAAAGAAAAATAAACTAAGTTAAAAGATTTAACGAAAATTCGACGTAGTAACGTTAAGGAATATATTTAAGAAAACTTCACTCGAATAACGATGAAGTAAATAAGCCAAGCTCGGCTAAAGAAACTAGCAAAACTAAAACGATACTAGCAAATTAAACGATACTAGCAAAGAAAGTTGAAACTAGCAAAGAATAAATGAAACTAGCAAAACAAAATGATACTAGCAAAGAAAATTTAAGACCAAACTAGCAATAACTTTTAAAACAATACTCGCAATAGAACTTGTAAACCATACTCGCAAGGTTTGTGAGTTTCATACTCGCAAATGGTACAAGAACTCATACTCGCAAGATAGGGATTCCCATACTCGCTAAGAGGAGCCTTGCCAAGACCATACTCGCAAGGGATTGCATTGCTTACTCGCAATTTAATTATGATACTCGCTACCCTTTTCAAGGTTGATACTCGCAAGGACTTTGGAACCAAACTCGCAATACAAACTAGAATCCTTACTCGCAATGTGTTACCATACTCGCAAAGGACTCCAAGCTGCCATACTCGCAAAGCTTGATTCTTCCATACTCGCAAGATTTTTATAAAAATATAAACTCGCAAATACCTAATACCAAAATTGATTTAGACCAAACTTTACGTGATAAAAACTTTAAAAAGATTAAAGACTAGATTAAACTAAAAGGAGAACAAGTATTAAAAACTAAATAAGCTAAAATAAGCTAGATAAGATCGTAAAGAATTACGAGCCCTAGCTTTTTATAAAAATGATAAAACTAAATAAAACTTGTAATCAAAATGTAAAACAATAAAGATTTTGATGAAAGACAAGAACAAAAAGATAAAAAAAAAACACGAAAATAAGCTAATAAGCCACGACTTCAACAAAAACCTAAACCATAATCATAGGGCACGAAAACTTATTTTCATGCAAAGGTGGTAAAGGACTTGAAGAAGATTAAGGAAAGATTAAACAAAAACTTGTAAAGATTTAACAAGAAAGATTAAATGACAATAAGTAAATTAAGACATGAAAATTAAATTTGCATTAAAATAAAACTTACATGGAAAAATAAATGACAAGTAAAGTAAATGACATAAAATTTAAAACATAATGAAGACTAGCTTCAAAATGAAGCTTAAGGGTGGTATTTAAGGGATCCATGGTGGATTCCTTTTACATCTAGCCCCCTCAACTCATATTGTTTATGAAATGACACATAAACTTCTATTACACTACTAAACGACTTTTAAAAAGTAAACTTTAGTCCTTGTAATCTTGAGGAAATATGTTGACGAGTCTTCAAAAGTCTTCCATGATATAAAAGTGATCACTTGCTCGAATTTGGGAAGCTTATATATGATAATCATCTTTAATCTTCGATTACGTGTCTCTTTCATATTCATGAGCTTTTAAGTAATGAAAACATCGTCACGGGCTTTACTTAAGCAAATTTCATCATTGACTCGGCTTCTTGACGCTTATCTCCTCAGCTTATTGATTGATATTATTATTATTATTATTATTATTATTATTATTTTTTTATTTTTTATATATATATATAAAACTGAATGTAAGCACTTACTAAGCTTATGAAAACTATTAAAGGGCTTTAGGTAAATCTAAATAAGCTTGAAAAGTAAGAGCTTTTTGAGAAATAAAGGCTTATGAAAAGTAAAAGCTTATAAACGGATTGAAAATAAAATGCAAGGAAAACTTTAAATTTTATTAAACTAAAAGCTGTATTACATTAATAAGCTAAAAGCATTACAATGAGGGCTGAATTTTACTTAAAAGCTATTACATAAAATCCTACACGACTACACTCATGTCCAAGGGTCCTATTTATAGCCTTCATTGAGTCGGTTTGAAACTCCCAGAAGACCTCTAGAACCCTTGGATCCATTTCCCACCTAGAAGCTTCATGATTTCTTCAATTGTTATCCATTTGATTCTTCCAGTCTCTTCTTTTCAGTGATATAGCTTGATGGGAGACCTTATCTGACACGTTGGCAGCCCTTTCCAGAAGATATGAGGTTAAAAGATCTTGTACGAGGTTTCTAGATTGGGTGAATAGTTTTTTTTACAGTGGGTGTAGTGGGGAAGACGGGGTAAAGGGACGAGGGGTAAATTTTTTATATTTGTTTGATTTTTGGGCTAAAGGGTTGTGGGCGTAGGGATATTTTGGGCCAGGGGTGTTTAAAAGGGTGTAGTGGGTTGGGTTAAATCTTGTTTTGGGTGTATTGGGTTTATAGGTATAAAAGGGTTTATTAGTTTTAGGATTTTATGGTTTAAGGTTTAAGAAGTTTAGGTAAGTTAAGGGACCAATTGTGTCAATTTGAAATAATGAGGACTATTTTTGCCAGCTTTAGTAAATTCCTTCCAAAGGCCATTTGTGATTATTCTTGAATTCATGAAGGACCAAAGTGTCATTTCTTCAAATTTATCTTTTAGGGACCAATCTTGACAATTTGGGAAACTCCAAGGACCATTCTTGTAAAATGCTTCAAACTTAGCTTGGGGACTATTCTTGAAACTTTAGAATCTTCAGGGGCTTGTTTCGTCATTTTGAGCTCAAATTCACTTCCCGGCTATAAATATTAGACTCATTCCATTCTCGTGCTCGTTTTTCGTGATTTTGTCTCGGTTTTTATCGTTTTCTCATATTTTATTACCTGCATGTACAAAAACACAAAAACACATATATTTGGCATTTATGGTCGGGTTTTTTTTGTCTTTTTGGTCTTAATTTGGTCAAGAAAAGGTATGTGTTTAAGCACATACCAAAATCCCCCAGACTAAGAGATTTCCGTGTCCTCACGCAATGTTATGAAATCACATCTTTGAAATCAAAATTCCTTATCTCTTTCTACTAACTTTGAAAGTAGCAAAACGTTCAAAAGAGACTACTAAACCTTAAATTCCAAAAATGCCCCGGTTATCCTACTTATTATTATTAGTTATCTATATATTTACAACCTAACCTTATTCGGGTGACGGTATGATGACTTTCATTATCCTAAAGATAACTATGAGGATCATCGAGTAGAAACACGATTCATAGAGAAGCGACCTAACGGTTAAGATTCGTCATCCTTGATTTTTCACAAGTCCCCCTAGACTAAGCGTAAAATGAAATCATTAATCTTTCATAAGCATCGATGCTAAAATTTATCCATGGAAGTTACTTGTGAAGACTTCTTACTCCCATATTCCTATTTTCCTCTAATTATTTTATTTTTGGTGAGAAATTGAATTTCCTCGTTTTTATATTAATTAGTCCGATAAAGGCTTGAAATTTAGACGCTAAGTAGTTTCTAATCCTCCCCTCGAGAACCACTGCCCACAAGAATGAGGTCCACATCAAGGTCTCTGATTTAACACGATTTTGGGGAGTGTCCCTTTTATTGGCGACCGAAACAACTCAACTACGAGTCCAGAGACAGAAGCTTTTATTAGGACCTCCCCGGAGTCAAAGCTTGGCATTTTTTTCATTATAAGCACAAAACGTATTTACCTCGGCCCTTTATAACAATCACAACATCGGTTGCGAGCCGGCAAGATGTGATAGTCTATTATGACCTTGGTGATTTTTCCTCCGCCTTTTATTGGAAGTCTACAACATCGGCTGCGAACCGGCAAGATGCAGAAAACCTTTTTGGCATTGGATTTTTTTTACTATTAAGCACAACATACGTATTTTTATTTTTGCCAAACCCCAAGTCCTACGGCTTTTATAACAATCCCAACATCGGTTGCGAGCCGNTATAACAATCACAACATCGGTTGCGAGCCGGCAAGATGTGATAGTCTATTATGACCTTGGTGATTTTTCCTCCGCCTTTTATTGGAAGTCTACAACATCGGCTGCGAACCGGCAAGATGCAGAAAACCTTTTTGGCATTGGATTTTTTTTACTATTAAGCACAACATACGTATTTTTATTTTTGCCAAACCCCAAGTCCTACGGCTTTTATAACAATCCCAACATCGGTTGCGAGCCGGCAAGATGGAATAGTCTATTACACCGTAACGCTGGTAGTACCTCCATGTGTACCCAACCCTCACGAGCAAAGACCCTTTTGGCAAGGACTTCGAAACTAAGTTTCGCCAAAATCTCGCACCTTTATTTAAACCTAAATTTCTATTTTAAGGGTGAAACAAGCTTATGGGAGTAAAAAGTCACAAGTACCCTCGATGAAGTGTGTTTTACCATCTTACTTATAATCTAACTCTATCATTTTTCGTCCTTCGCGGATTTTTTAATTCGCGAAAACCTAGCTAGGGAAAACAGGCTAGGGCTCAACACGCCCGGTCAAGTCAGAATTTTTATTCCTACTCTTACCATTAGGAAAATAATCATGGTGTCAAAACTTATTCTATTTTTGTATTTTTGAAAATTTTTCTCATTTTTTTGTGTTTTTTTTTCATTTAAAATTTTACAAATTTTTCGGAAAATCGGGGTTGCGTGAGTAACGGTAAAAATGCAAGGTAAAAATCGAATCGAAAGATTCACCCCCCCCCCCAGACTAAAGTGAAACATTGTCCTCAATGTTTCTAAGGTAAGGGTAACCTACGAGTATCTAAGGCCGTTTATTAAGTATGCCAAATAGATAAACATTAGTCGAAACGATAAGGATATG
>LBNU01032754.1:1498-41540 GCA_014162995.1 Artemisia annua
TGTTCTTTAGGAACGTGAAGTTTAGGTAAGTCATTCTTTTCAGAAATTGATTTAAGCCCAACACGTTTGCTTGACGAACTCGTAACCTTAAATCGAGAAAAAGTAGGATCAATTCTTGACGGTTTTGGGGGAACAAATGATTCTTGGATAACTGAAGGTTGGACGTATTTAGTACTTCCATTATCAAGGGGCAGTACCGGGTCCTTGCTCACCTCGGTTTCTCGTTCCATTTCCATCACCGGAGAAGAGGCCGGAGTTAAGGGTTCACCATAAACAATACGACTTCTCGAAAGCTCTAAAGCATATTCAAGTTTGGCGAAATTGTCGTCGAGAGGTTCGAGAGATTGCAAAGAAAAATTTTCAACATTTAAGGGTTCACCAGATGGAGTGGGATTGCCACTCGAAGCGTTGATTTCGTTTTCTTCTTTCAAAGTCTCGTCTGCTCCGCTCTCTTCAGAATTTTCCTTTTCATCGTTTCTTCGAAGAGTTAACTCTTGATACTCCTTTATTGGACTGAAAGTGATTCTCTTTCTTCTTTCAATGTTGGATACGGCTCAGAATGAATATTTTCAACAGATTGCTCAAAATTCTGAGTATTCTGGAATGAGAAGTTATTGACATACGGTTCTTGCTCATATAGGTTTTGAGGAGGAAAGTAAGAATCATTTTGAGGATAATTGGAAAAGTTTGAATTGAAATTTTGAGAACGTGAATTTTCATTTTCAAAAGCGCAAAACGAACAGAATCCATTAGCAAGATTTCTACCGCACCTCATGCAAGTACACCATTGACAATAATTCGAAGTTGGATCCAAACAGTTTCCACATCCATTACACAAAGGTTGATCGAACGAAGATAAGTAGGGCTGAGGTTGGTAGTGAGAAAAGTTGTTGAATGTATTCGGGTTTTGATCATAAGTGTAAGGATTACATTTCGAACAACATCCGTCCTGAAGATCATTACCACACCTTTCGCACATGCACCATCGACAAGGTAAACCATAGAATGGTGCACCACAACGAACACATAATGAATCCATGAGAATTAAACAAAAGTGGATAAGAAGATTATTTTTGGATTTTATGTTTTGGAAAATAAAAAGTTAAAAATGAAAACCAATTTTTGAGATGGAAAATCTTTTTGGATTTTTGATTTTAGAAAAGTGAAATCAAAAGTGAAAACAAATTTGAAGAGAAAATCTTTTTGTGTTTTTATATTTTGAAAATATTTACAAAAGCTTAAACTTCTCGAAAGAAGGGTCTCCAAAACACATTACTCAAACGATCGAACGACTTAATCTTATCAACCGCTCCCCGGCAGCGGCGCCAAAAATTNGATTACTTCGCAGGAGCTTCCGCAGTCCATATAGACCTTGTTGACCTCCAGGTTGGAAATTATGACTTTGATGACCACTGGATCATTCGAAGGATATCTTCCTGCCTCGAAAGGAAATGTAACTTCACTTACTTTATGTAGCTTCCTTTCAGCAGATTTCCTCTTTAGACTAGGCTCTCCCTGACTAACCATGAGGATGGGAGCCTCTTGAGGGGTAGTGTCTTTCCCTAGCTGTGTGTCGGATACTTTTTCCTTGCCTTTCTTTATACCCTTCACTAGGTGTGCTAGTTGCCAGTTTTTACCGTCTCTTCTATCTGCTTCTTCAATTCTCTACAACTGTTTGTTTCGTGGCCAAAGTCTTCATGGAAATGGCAGTACTTAGTCATATCTCTGTTTCTGCCTTTGCTTGTCATACGAGGAGGTGGCTCAAAAGCTTTAGCAGCCCTCTCTGTCGCCAATATTTCCCTTGGTGACTTGGACAGGCTTCCTAGTAGGCCGTGATTGGGACTTTTGTGGTAAGGGGTGAATCTACCGTGGTTCTTGTTTTTCTTCGACCCTTCCCACGAAGGCTGCTTCGAGATTTTGCTACCATATTCTCTGTTTTCAATAGAAGCTCCATTAGTGGATACCTCTGATCGAGGCAGAATAAGCGGTGAAGCTTTCACCACGAGGATCGTTGTCCCAACGAGGGTTGAATATGGATCTCGTCACTCAAGACCGTGAGCTATGTGTGATGAATTGGTTAAAAAGAAGGTTTTGGTTTTGTCTATACTACAACGACAAATTAAAGTAAAGGAAAGCGGTAAAACGACATGAAATAAGAAAACAAGTAAAGAAGCATGTAATAAAGCGACTAAAGAAAGCGGTAAATGAAAGCGATAAGTAATGAAAACGGTAAATGAAATTAAAAGACAATGAGTTTGCAAAGCGACGCGAATAAGTTCATTAAGCTTGAGGTAAAAGTTTGCAACGAGTTATTCTCCTTTCTCGAGATTAGTTGTTGATTAATCTTTTGAAAAGATATTAACTCAAGACGAGTGAATTAATCGTTCAAAGATTTCATCTTCGAATAATTAACTCACACGTCTAAGTAATCTTTCGATTACTTATCACAAACGTTTAACGCTCTTACTTAACTCACAAACTCGAGCTACTAAGCAAACACGTATTAAAACTACTCACGACTCATGTTTAAAGAACGTAAAGCGATAAAGTAATTAAAAGACTTGCAAACATTAAAAGTAATAAAGTTTAAAACTAAGAACGTAAGGACATAAGACTTAAATAAGATAACGACACTAAAAAGATTTTAAGAAAATTTCGACAGCATAACGTTAAGGTTTAAGAAAAAGAAAACCTCACTCGATAAACGATGAGGGACATAATAGCCTAACTCGGCATGTAAAAGAAATGATACTTGCAAGAACTTGGAAAAGTCCATACTCGCAAACATTTGGAGTTCCATACTCGCAAGATAGAAGAGATCATACTCGCTATATAAATTGAACCCATACTCGCAACCCTAGGAACTTTCATACTCGCTAAATGACCAAAAGATCCCATACTCGCAAGATTTGGAAAACCATACTCGCAGAAAAAAGGAAACCAGTCATACTCGCAAAAACTTGGTTGATACTCGCTAAACCCTAAACTCGAAAAACCATACTCGCAAAAATTAACCTCATACTCGCAAGAATTAGACAAAACCCATACTTGCAAAACCCTAAAATTTTGATACTCGCAAATCCTAAAGAAAAAGAACTGGAACAAATTAACGTGAACCCAAAGATTAAATCTAATGAAAAACTAATAAAAGCTTCATGAAAACTCGTTTAAAAACTAAATAAGCTCAAAATAAGCTAACGACACCAAAATAAGCTCTAACCCATAACTTTTTAAACCATTCGATTCAAAGAAACCATGCAAAGGTGACAAGTATTTAAAAGCTTTTATGAAAGATTAATAATAACAAGATTAAATTTAAAACATGTAAAGATTAATAAGAAAGATTGAATGACAATAAGAAAGAAAATTTTAAGACATGGTAAATAAAACTTGTATTAAAAATAAAACTTACCTAATACAAAAATAAGCTAAGACTAACCTAAAAACTAATCCTAAAACTAACCTAATGACTAACTCCCTTCACAATGAGGCTTAAGCTTCTATTTATAGGTCAAGAGCTTACACATGTTTGGCGATGTTGCACGTTTAGCCCTTGAACCTTTACAATTCATGAAATAGCACTAAAACTATGTTACAAACTATTAAACGTTCTTAAACACTAAATGTAAACTCTTGTAACTTCGAGGCTTGTGTTGACGTGTATTCTAAAAGTCTTCGAAGATGTAAAAGTGATATCTTGCTCGAATTTATGAAGCTTATCGTAATAATTAGCTTTGAACTTCGATTAAGCATCTCTTTCGTTTTCTCGAGCCTTTAAGAAATAACTTTGTCATCACAGGCTTTTCTTGTGTAGATATCATCATTGACTCGGCTTTTTGACACTTTTTCACATCTCGTGCTCGTTTTAGGCTTTTTGGTTGACTTTTGTGCCATTTATGCAATATCCGTTCCTGCACAGTCACAGACACAAAAACAAGATATCTTTGGCGTTTCACGTTAGTTTTTGGTCTTTTCTACACTTAAACTAAGGTCAAAAGTATGTGTAAAATAGCACACATCAACCTCCTTAGCTTCGATCCACGTGTATGTCTTCTCCATGAGGCCCTTATAAGTAGCTGGGAGATTGATGGATAAGAACTCCACCAAGGTTCGGTTTCGAAGCCCGTGTACCAAACCAGAGATGCGTTGGTCTTCGTGTAAACCCAGAATTTGAAGAGTCTCGTCTGTGTACCTCGTGACGAAGGCTCTTGTACTTTCGTTGTCCCTTTTTTGATGTTGTGTACGGTTAGGTGCGTCTTGTGAACTTCTTCTGTTGGCTAAAATGTGATCAGAACTTAGCTTTCAAATCATCAAGGTTCACAATGCTGCCTGCCTTCTGCCCGTTCCACCAAATCCGGGCAGAGTCTTTCAAGGTGTACGTAAACATGTGGCAAGCTACAGGCATGACCCACTTCTGCATCCTAATCGTCCCTTCAAACATATGCAAGAAGTTGTCTGGATCCCCCTTTCCATCGTAAGTGCCTTTGTGGGAAGGCATCTTTAAGGAACCCGTAGGCTCCGAGTATAGACAATTATAAGGGGCTGCACCTATGAGGATGCCAGGATACGGATTGTGGTTGGAGGGTATTCCGGATGGAGTTTGGTTAGGGTACGGATGGTAAGGTGTGCTCATATTAAAGGGGTAACTATTACTCATAGCATAAGGAGGATAAGCTATGGGATGCCCGAAGGGTACCGTAGTTTAGGGAAAACTCTGGTTACTTGACTGTCCATTTACTGGTGGGTAAAGGTTTTGAGGGTAAGGTTGAGTATGGAATTGGGGATACGTACCCTTGAGAGGAAGGTTTCCCCCCATATTGAATGGAGCGCCTTCTACGCCAGATGCGTGCGAAGGCTGTAATGGAACCCCTGCTTCGTTCCTCCCCAATTGAGTGGCCCAAAGGGGAGGAAGATTAACCTGCGTGTTTTCCCTTCGCTGGCTCCTTCCGTTGGAGCCTTCAGTCATTGTTCCCTCTCTCCTTGTGGGAACCCTCTCAGGGATCCCTTCGAAACTGACAGACCTCCCGTTGGTTCTTCGAATAGAGGGAGATCCAATTCTCAGAGCTGAATGCATGACCCCCTGCGATTGGGGTCTAGGTTCCATTTCCATCTCTTCGTCATAATCGTCGCTAGAGTATTCCAACTCCCAACGCATTTCCGTATTTCGGACATGCCTCCTACGGGCCCTTAGCAATGACTCCAACTCTTCGAAGTTGGCTTCAACGAAAGCTGGACTAATGACAGGCTCCGGGTGAGCAGATGTTGAAGCATGGTGAATGGGTGTTACTTCTGGATCAGATCGTGTAGTGAATGTGGAGGCTGTGATTGGCGGAAGGTTGTTAGGATCAGTTGATGGTATTGGTGTTAAGGTCGAGAAACCCGGTCGGGGTGTAACTTCTTGTTCTGGATTCATGCCGGAATAATAGTGAGTATATTCGACCGGTTATTTTTGCTTGGAAATAACGGGACTAATTATAGCGGGTCTCACGGATGGCGCCACTGATTGTACAATAAATTGCACGACCAGGCCTTCGATGTTGATCAAAGGATATGAGGGGTGTTGATATTACGCCAAGCTTGAATAGAACCTGAAATAAGAAATACTAAAACACTACGTTAAGTGATTGCGCAGGGGTTGGACCCTGCGAACCACCTCCGGTGTGTGAATAAGTATGTGATATAAGAATTTAGGTGAAAAGTGTGGTAAAGTAAAGTAGGATAGATTGCATACCAGATTCTCAACCCGTCCAAAGCTATTTATAGGGATGAAATAACCTTGGAGAGTGTTTACACAATTTTCGGAGATCATGGGGGCGTCCCATGACGTGTGGTGGCCACTAGGGCTTATTGTCCCACCCCTCCTAGTTTAGCGGGGAGCTAAAGAGAAAGAGAGGACGTGGGTAAGACTTGGTCTTAGCGATGTCTTGTCTTGGCGAGTACTCCGTCCTAAAGACTTATTGTAGGATACCCTGAAGGGCTTAGTCCTTCGATTGGCGAATTCCCATTTGGTAACTAGATCATAGATTACTAGTATTACGCCATAAGAAGTTTTAGGAGGCTGGCCAGAGCCTTCGATTATGTAGGTTGCGATCAGACTCGAAGGGGGATTCTTCGATCTTATCGGAGGGTACATCATCACTTGGCTTGGGACATCACCGGTTAAATCAACCGGATCCGGTGTGTCTCATTTTTTATACTTTCTCAAAACATCCCAAGCCGATTCATTATTAAACGGAGCCGATTTGTTCTCCTGACGATAAAGTTCTTTCGCCCGTGAGAGGATATCCATATCATTTTCCCCACTTTTTTGATCTCGTTGAGCACGTTTGTAAAACGCGTTGAACTTCATGCAATAACGGTTGCGGCAACGTAACACGTATCAAGTAATTTTTCTTCACTTGCTTGCCAACGTACAATTTTGGTGTCGTCTTCATTTTCTTCAACATCCTCGTCCTGTGCGGGTTCTTTGTTTTTTTCGACTTTCGTTTCCCACGAGATTTGTATTTCTTTGGTGGAGAGTTAGGTGTTTCGGGAACTTCGTTTGTTTCCGTTTGAGATTGTTGTGATTGTTGAGTGAATTGGAGGTTGTGGAAATCGGAATTTAGGGAGTTTTGTTGTTGGCTATCTTGCCAATATTTTAACGCTTGATGTTGTTGGAAAAGTTCTTGGCTCGACATACCGAATTGGTTAATTCGGATTTGACGATGAACCCGCATATGGGTTCCCCACCCACCGAGGAGGTTTTGAAATGAGCCGTTGTTGTTGCCTTGAGACATTTTTTTATTTTTTTATTTTTTGCTATTAGAAGTGTAGTAGTGAATATTTTGAGTTGTGAAAGTGTGGAAGAAAGAATTGGGTTGAATGGGTATTTATATTGGTTGTAAAAAGGTTTTTTATTTTTTATTTTTTTTAGCCAATTAGCCGTTTATATACATTGTTGGGGGGGGGGTGTTTACATGAAGCCTTTAACTCGCGTTACCCTCCTAACGTGGTGCTTTAACGCCCAAATAACGCACGAGGACCCAACGTGTAACGCACCGTTAACGCGCGTTAAGTCCCATTTAAAGCAACCCATGCGTTACGAATGAAAGTGCTCTTATATATACCTTAATTATGTGATTATCCAGCATTTCACAGTCTATCCTATGGCCCAAAATTAGAGAGCAACAGTAGATCAGACCGTTGATTATGTGTTTGAATTTGAAATAAAGCACTTTTCGAAGTTAATACTATCTGACATTTCAAATGATGTGTAATATGTTAAGTGGGCCCTATTTAGACTGAAGTTAGCAACTTGCTCAAATTTCATAATTTGTACTTCAGAATTTATGTAGTTTGTACATAGGATTAAAGAGCTATCTTCAACATTCAAAAAAATTCAAAAAATATAATAAATAAATAAAATTGATGAGTTATGCGACACAAAATAGTTTTGAGCTATTATTATAGATAATTGCACATTTATTTTCTCCAAAACATTGTTACGAAGTACTAGTATTATCTTTGATGCTTAAAAAAAAGTGTAACCTTGTCTTTGATACTATGTTTGTGCAAAGTTTCATTGCAATTTGTTTACTAGTTCATTATTATTTGAAAGATGAGAATGAAATTTATCTTGATCAAGAACTGTCACAAATTTATCTTGATAATTTCTGGAAAATATATCAATGGAGACAAACACAAGGCTTGGGTTTGACTTATTATTATTAGAAGAAATTAAATATTACTTATTAGGGTAAGGATCAAGAACTGTCACAAATTTATCTTCTTATTTTAAAGTTTCTTCTCATTTGATCCTTAGTCTTACTTGGGTAAGGATCCAGTGAGAAGAAAACTTAAAATGAGAAGAATGAGAAATAACTATAACCTCATATTTGAGATGCATCGACTTGAGTTAGATGCATCTCTATTTATTTAGATGCATTACAATTATTTTCGAAAGTGATTTTGAAGTAAAAACGATGCAAAGTTGTACAAGCAACAAATTTGACCCGCAGAGGACGAAAAATACATGGGATTCATCTAACTTGATGAAATGCATCTAATATATGTATATGCATCTAGTTTTTTTGCTAGAAAATATATTATAATGCATCTAAAAGTTTTTGGATGCATCTAATTCAAATCGATGCATATCTAATGTGTAGTTATAATTATTTCTCATTCTTCTTATTTTAAAGTTTCTTCTCATTTGATCCTTAGTCTTAATTATTATTAGAAGAAATTAAATAAATAGGTTCAGCAGGGCCGTAGATGGACATGGGCAACATGGGCCACTGCCCAGGGCCCATTATTTGGAGGGGCACCAAAATTGTAAAAACCCAACTTGTATATACATTGGATTTAAAGCCCAGTAAGAATCCCTCAAACAAGGAAAAAAAAAACCCTAAACCCTGAGCCCTAAGCCAAGCCCCAAGTCCCAAGCCTTAAGCCCCTAAGCCTTAAACCCTAACCCCTAACCCCTAAACCCTAAACCCAAACCCCAACCCTAACCCTAAACCCTAACCCCTAACCCCTAACCTGAAACCTTAACCCTGAAACCCGAAACCCTAAACCATAAACCTAACCCCAACCCCTAACCCTAACCCTAACCCTTAGAGTTACTCGTCGACTCGATTTCAACTGATTTGGGGTTAACCGCAAATAACTTGAACTTTGTTGAAGATGCACAAACGGCTTTTAGCAATTCTTTTGAAGGTTTATGGGAATATTATCGAGGTCGTCGCATAGAGGGAATCCGATACAAGGCTTGCTACAAAAGTTAAGAGAAAATCTCAACAAACGGCCAAAGAGTGATCGTCTCCAAAACAATGAATTTACAAGATATACCGGAACCGATTTTATCTCATGTATTCCGGCCGATCAACATGAAAACTTTGATGTTTTGGCGTTTTGGAAAGCAAAGGAAACAATGTTTCCGGTTCTATCCAAAATAGCTTGAGATCTTTTTAGTGTAAAAGCTACTTCGGTAGCTTCTGAATCCGCTTTTTCAACAAGTGAAAGGGTGTTATCAAACAGAATAACAAGGCTCACACCGGCATCTTTGAAAATGTGTATGTGTTTGAAAGATCAAATTGGACGCAATCATGTGAAGACAACACAAAGCAAGTCTTGAAGACCCTTTAGAAATCGAAGAAGGGGTCTGCGAGATAGAGGTGCAAGAGGGTACAATTGAGTTGCTTTCCGATGAAGAAATAAGACAAGANTTTAGTGTAAAAGCTACTTCGGTAGCTTCTGAATCCGCTTTTTCAACAAGTGAAAGGGTGTTATCAAACAGAATAACAAGGCTCACACCGGCATCTTTGAAAATGTGTATGTGTTTGAAAGATCAAATTGGACGCAATCATGTGAAGACAACACAAAGCAAGTCTTGAAGACCCTTTAGAAATCGAAGAAGGGGTCTGCGAGATAGAGGTGCAAGAGGGTACAATTGAGTTGCTTTCCGATGAAGAAATAAGACAAGATGAAGCTGCTAACGAAGCTAGGTTCGTCGAATCCGATGAAGAGATTTACGAGTAGCTTTTCCTTTATTATGTTTATGTATTGTGTTTTAAGTTTATGTACTATGTGTGACGTATTCCTTTCATTTGTATTTCCTTTCAGTTGTATTATGTGAGTTGTATTCCGATGCAATTATGAATATGAGTGGCTAAACACCTCTTGGTGTTAGCCTAGTTATGAAATTGTTATTATGTTGATTTAGTTTTCTACGCATCTATTATCTATTGTTTGTATACTTTTATGGCGAGGCTTGGGACACTCTAGTTCCCGTAGTGATTAGCATTGGTTGTTTCCTAGAGACTTGTGGAATTAACCCTAGGAAGCAAGTCGCTAGGGATGTGACTTGGTGATAGCAATATCACCATACACGTGCGAATTAACCCTAGGACCATCTACCGATGATAGACACTTAACGGAGTTAGAGGGGTGTAAGATCTGACCATGCCGCATTCGTTAGACTTGTCCTGTTAGTAGAGGCACTTAATGACTCTTGCATTTTCGTACCGGTGAACCCAAGGCTTTACAATAGTTTTGGATAGGACAAGGTGTAAGATAGACGTAGGTGATTTAACCCTCTGATCCGAAATGAATTAAATCCCCAGATGATATGATAGGATGCACCATTAAGAAAACTAGTCAAAATGATAACAAGAGTAGTAATTAGGTTAACACTACTTCTCTCTTATTGATTTTCTTCTATTTAATTTACTTGTCTTGTCATTTACTTTTATTAGCTTAATTAATCTTTCAATCATAAAACCCCCTTTTAAACGTGACACGAACTTAGATAATTTCCACACACTTAGCTCTTGGGACGACCTCGGCTTTACCAACTAGCTATACCACACACGATCGGATACACCGTCCATTAGTGCGTAAAGGTAGACCTTAGGTAAACGAGACTAATATAAATATTAAAACCTGGTCAGTAAAACCTGCATTATACTGTATTTCCTTTAAGTTGTATTTCCGTTGTTTTAAATAAAAGTTGAAGTTTATTCAATTTACTTTATAATTTCCACCTAAACTAAAATAACTAACATAACATTTAAAAGACGAATTACATTAAACGTTAAAGTTAAAACACGAATTTCATTAAACATTAAAGTTAAAACATAAAATACAAAGTACGATTAATAGAAAATACGATACGGTGATGAACATAAAACTACGAATTAAGAAAAGGAATCATATGTGACCCAGCCCTTCTCCTCACTCGAAGAATCTGATTGCAGAGGGCCTAACCCCATGGCCCATCGGTATTGTGTTTCTCTTTGTTCCCGCTCCCTACGAGCAGCTGCCCACTCCCTACGAGCAGCTTCCTCAAGTTCTTCGGCTTGTTCATACTCTCTAAAAACTTCTTCATCTTGCTCTAATAGTTGGAGTTGTTCATCAGTAAACCCAAACGGATTGGGTTGGTTTTCCACCGGTGGATTGTTTACCGGTTCATTCTCAGTTGGAATGTTTTGTTGCTGATTTTCATTTTCTGCAGGTGGAGTGTTCACAATCACTGATTCGTTTGGAGGACTTGGGAATTGTTGTGAGAAATCTTTGTGAGGACTTGGGAATTGTTGCGAGAAATCTTTGCGTGACTTCGAATTTTCAATGTTGAGTTTTGATTTTGTGAATGTGAAATTGTGAATGGGTAGTGAGAACTGAGAACTGAGAAGTCTGTGAATGGGAAGTATTTATAGGCCGAAAAAANATCTTTGTGAGGACTTGGGAATTGTTGCGAGAAATCTTTGCGTGACTTCGAATTTTCAATGTTGAGTTTTGATTTTGTGAATGTGAAATTGTGAATGGGTAGTGAGAACTGAGAACTGAGAAGTCTGTGAATGGGAAGTATTTATAGGCCGAAAAAAGGAAAAAAAAATAAAAAAATAACACAAACCGGTTAACCACGACCAAACCACATGTAACCGAAACCAAACCGGTTATGGTCGGTTAGGGATTTTCCTCCTCGGAGCCGGTTTGGAACCGAACCGGTTAACCGCCGCGACCGATTTTTGACTTCGCTTACTCAAACCGAACAGGCAAACCGATTCGGGTCAAACCGAATCGGTTAACCGTTTTGTGCACCTCTAGCTAGTAGTAGTATTTTTTGACTTGGTAATCGCGGCTCACTGAAAGCAATTACGTTCAGTTGGCTAGTGCATAAAGATGCCAAGACACTTATTAAAAAATATTGAGGTTGATGTTAAATATGGAAGTACAAATTTGTGTTGCAAATAAAATGTTTTTTTCTCACTTGTTATAGAAGTACAAAGAGGGAAACAGGGGGTGTTTCTTTTTTTCCTTAGCTAAGGATTCATATGGGTCCCACTTCCATATAAACCTCTTAATTGGGAGGAGATGATAAATTAAGCCTTGTGGATATAGACCATTTAAGAGATTTTTATGGGCCCCATATAAAAAATAATAATATTAAATAGCATTCCTTAGCTAAGGGTAAAAAAGAAATACCCCCTTAATGCTTGGTGGAATAAGAAAAAGACTGAGCATTTTACATGAAGATATCCATTTCTGTGACTTATCTCACCATTAAAAACCAATTGGCACCATCAATTATTAGATAATATGAAAGATAACAAGGGATGTTTTGGAGGTGCGATGATAAATTAAATTAAAGGGGAGGGGGACTGAAAGATAAATTTCAGGGCCCGTTTGGTTTGTAAGTGGGATTGGAATTGGATTTGGGAAAGGTTTGAAAGAAATTGGATTTAAGTATAGGTTTGAATTAAATGAGGAGAGAAAAAAAATAAATAATTGAAATATTATTTTATAAATAAAATAAAGATTTTTTAATAGGTTTTGTGTATTTATTTAAAATAAAAAAGATAAAAGATTAAAAAAAGAATGAATTTATGTGTTTGATAAAAAGTCAACATATATGATTGGTTATCTTTCATCTAAAGACAACAACCTAGGGTGGTATCACAATTTAGAAATGAAAGTCATGTGTCAGGAAAAAATAATGATGCCAAACAAAGGATTCAAGATATCCTTGATTCCATACCTAGTGACACCTGGGTACCAAACGGGCCCTCAGATTTGAAGAAATGACTTGAAAGGACTGAAAGATAAATTTTAGATTTGAATTTCGTGAAATTAGGAGCGGGAAAGGATTGACTTATAGACTTTGGACTTGTTTGGCCTACGCTGTCATCTACAAATTAATGTACAGGACATCAATCTGAGATTTATAAATTAGCCAGAACCTATGCATTATTGTGAAAGAATGTGACATGTTATTAGTGTCTCATTAACATCCCATATTGAATTGTAGGTTACATATATTTAAATGTGTAATCAAATAATTCAATATAATAATGATTGCTCCTAATGGTACTTTAAACCTTGGCCGTTTTATTTGTTAGTATTGATAGACATACTAACTCTTAAGCCTATATATATGCCTAGTCCTCTCCCTACCCAACACACACAACAAGTAGAATTATTTAGCTATCCATCAAGCTCTCTACACTTAAGTGGGTTAAGGGAGAGAAACTAGTCGTGTTCAAGTGTTCTCTATATCATGTCGGCATCGCTACGGTTTCCGGTATGTTGTACTCGTTCATCTTATCTATGTGGTTATTATCTTATTCTAAGATCATTGTGGCATAATAGTTTAATGTGTTCATCATGTATATTTGATGCTTATGTCTACACATATAATAGCTTACATGTGGTATCAGAGCCAATGTTTAAGAATATATAATAACCCTTACATGAATTAATGATTATGTGCCTTATACGATATAAGAAATGATGGCACTGAAACTTTTATATTACATAAAAAACACCAGGAGACTAAAAATGCTAAATCACGTAATTGATTGAATATGGTATGACATGTTAATGTTGAATTTCGTTTCTGATTATGACCATTCAATGACGTGTAGTATATATGAGACATTGTCATGTCCATTATTTATAGAATAATAATAATAATTTTGACACATAATGCATGATAATATTTAATCAACTCAAGCATCTATTTCACTTGTTTCCTGTAATTGGCGACGATGTCTAATAGATGATGTCTAATAGCTTCCGCATTAAGTGAAAACAATATTGAATTGTAAATGTTATGGATCCTTGGTAATGTATTCTTATGTTATTACATTATAATAATATTAAATACATGCTTTAATTACCTTGTATGTTTGAAAGAGTTAATTGTAGTGGATATATGATCATGCATTCTTTTGAAACGTTTGATGAATAAACAAAATAATGTTGATGTTTTATTTAGTTGCTAATAAAACTGTTGGCATGATATATATAATTGCTAATTTAGAGTAAAGTAATTTTATTTAAATTGCAATCTCATTGAATTCTGAAAGTTATAGCTACTGTCATGCACATATTCTTGTATGAGTATCATGTTTCAGTTTGATAATTTTAAAAATAAGAACGTCAACTCTTATGACTAATGTTGTTGATATTAAAATTAGTTATGTGTTTGCGTATGTTGGATATTTGTCATATGGTTTATTGCGCTTCCGTCACGGTAGAGACATATAAATATGGCAAATGAAAGACCTCAAAAAAGCATGATGAAATAATTAATTGAGTCCTTACACTAGTCTCACATACTTTTCATATGTGTATCATTGATTGCCTATTATATTTAATAATGATGAAGTTAGATGTTACAAAATTTGAAAGATGTATGGCTTGTAACATCTTTATGGCTTAAATCTCTATTAATTACCTTTAAAGCCATTATTTATTATATGACATTAAGTAAGATTAATTTGTTAATCATCAAAGTGATCAAGTTGATTTCAAATTTGTAGTCATATAGTTTATGTTGTTTTATAGAATGCTATTACGGATTTTTTATTAGTTGTAGAAATTATGAATTTTTCCCAAAGGAAAAATTGTTCTTCTATAACTAATAAATTAAAGATGAAAATTAGTATACTTTGTCATATGTATACAGTTATCCAAAGATATGTATATATTTGACGAAACCTATTTTATTTTCTTGTAAAGTTTCATTGCATTCTAATAACAATTTAAAGCTATTTATATATTATATGAAATTATGTGAGATTAATTTGTTAGTCACCAAAGTGGCCAAGTTAATTTCAAATTTGCAGTCATATAATTCATGTTGTCTTAAAGAATGCTATTATGAATTTTTTATTAGTTGATAGAAATTATAAATTTTACCCAAAGGAAAATTTATTTTTCTATAACTAATAATCTTAAAGATGCAAAATAATATACTTTTGTCATATGTATATAGTTATCCAAAGATGCTTATATATTTGACGAAGTCTATTTATTTTCTTGTAAAGTCTCATTGCATTCTAATAATGATGAGGATATATTGTTGTGTTTACCCAAAGGAAACCAATAATATATATTTCATTTATATCGTATGAATTTTTAACTAGTAAGCATATACATTTTTCGCAATTAACGTTCACTCTCAAGCTTCTTCTGTTACCTTGTTTACCGGTGTGAATTTCTCTGAATGAAGCGAGCAAGTCACTTTCCATTTAGGTGTTTTTGATGTTGACTTGGCGCTATTGGAGGATAGGCCTGCTGACCTAATTAATGCAAGTACAGAGGCTCAAAAATCACACCATAAGACATGGGCAAGGTCTAACAGACTCTGCTTGAACTTTATGCGGATGACAATTGACAACAACATTATGTCTTCTCTTCTCAGCATTTAAAATCATAATGCTAAAGATTTTCCTTGTGGAAGAGAAGTTTTCGTTTTGCTGATAAAGCACTATCAGGGACACTTATGGCTGAACTCACCACTATAAAATTTGATGGTACAAAGAGTATGCAGCAACATGTCCTTGGCATGAACAATATCGCAGCAAAACTTAAGACACTAGGTATGAATGTGGATGACTCTCTCTTGGTGCAATTAATAATGAATTCACTTCCTTTTGAATATGGACCGTTTCACATCAACTATAACACATTAAAGGATAAGTGGAATATTGATGAACTGTCCGGTAAGCTTATTCAGGAGGAAGCAAGACTAAAGAAATAAAGAGTTCACTCCGTTAACCTGGTAAATCAAGGAATTGACATGAAGCAGCAATCTCCTTGAAATTATACACACTAATATTTGTGGACCATTTGATACTCCATCCTTCGCTGGAGAAAATATTTTATCACCCTTATAGATGATTTTTCACGTTATGGATATGTCTATTTGCTGCATGAAAAATCTCAATCTATAAATGCCCTTGAGGTGTTTGTAAACGAGGTTGAGAGGCAACTTGACAGAAAGGTAAAAATCGCAAGATCTGATAGAGGTGGTGAATATTATGGAAAGTATGATGAATCTGGACAGTGTCCTGGTCCCTTTGCAAAGTTCCTTGAAAGTCGCGGCATATGTACTCAATATACCATGCCGGGCACGCCATAGAAAAATGGCGTGGCAGAAAGGCGAAACAGAACATTAATGGAGATGGTTAGGAGCATGATAAGTAAATCCTCTTTACCCAAAAGTTTGTGGATGAATGCACTTAGAACCGCAATGTATATGTTAAATAGGGTTCCTAGTAAGTCAGTTTCAAAAACTCCTTTTGAGTTATGGACTAGAAGGAAACCTAGTCTGCGACGCCTGCATGTTTGGGGTTGTCCAGCAGGAGCACGGGTCTATAATCCACAAGAAAAGAAATTGGATTCTCGAACCGTTAGCGGTTACTTTATTGGTTACCCAGAGAAGTCCAAAGGGTATAGGTTTTATTGTCCAAACCACAGTTCTAGAATTGTTGAAACAGGCAATGCCAAATTTCTGGAAAATGGCGAAGTTAGTGGGAGTGTTGAAAATCAAGTCGTGGATATTAACGAAATAAGGGATGATGATGAATCACCTATGAATGTTCATAAATCCACAACTGGACCGAATGTTGTTCCTGTATTTCAAAACCAAGAACAACATTTGACTAATGAACAAACACCCCATGAAGAAACTAACTTACTAACTCAAACAAGTGAACCTGTTGGAGTAGCATTAAACAAACCTGCAAGGGTTAGAAAGTTAGCTATTCCCGATGATTATATAGTTTACTTGCAAGAGATAGATTTTGATATTGGCATTGATAATGGTCCTGTAATTTTTTTTTCACAAGCCATAGAAAGTGATAAGTCTGAAATGTGGATTAATGCTCTGAAAGAAGAGTTAAAATCAATGGTTCAAAATAAAGTCTGGGATCTCGTAAACTTGCCAGAAGGTTTTAAACTAGTTCGATGTAAATGGGTCTTTAAGGCCAATCGCGACTCTAAAGGCAATGTTGAAAGATATAAAGCTAGACTTGTAGCCAAAGGTTATACTCAGAAAGATGACATTGATTACAATGAGACCTTTTCACCCGTCTCAAAGAAGGACTCATTGAGAATAATATTGGCATTAGTAGCTCATTTTGACTTAGAACTACATCAAATGGATGTGAAAACCGCCTTTCTGAATGGAAATCTTGAGGAGGAAGTTTATATGAAACAACCTGAAGGGTTTTTCATTGGAGAAATCAATATATGGATTTAAACAAGCTTCTAAGCAATGATATATTAAGTTCAATGATACCATTAAATCTTTTGGTTTTGAAGAAATCATCGTTGATCGATGTATATACCGCAAGATCAGTGGGAGCAAGTTTATATTTTTGGTTCTATATGTTGATGATATTTTACTTGCGACTAATGATTTTGGTTTATTGCATAAGAGTAAAGAATATCTCTCTAAGAATTTTGAAATGAAAGATATGGGTGAGGCATCCTATGTGATTGGAATTTCAATATTCCGTGACAGATCTGAAGGTCTATTAGGACTATCTAAAAAAGCCTATATCGATAAGATTCTTGAGATTCAGGATGAACAAGTGCTCAAACGATATAAGCAAAATGATGAAAGTTTGTAGCTTGTTATGAGGCTACTATTCATGTATTATGGCTGCGGAACTTTATTTCAGGGCTTGAGGTTGTCGACACTATAAGCAAGCTGCTGAAAAATTATTGTAATAATTCCGCAGTAGTTTTCTTCTCTAAGAACGATAAGTACTCTAAAGGTAAAACGCATGGAATAAATTTCCTTATCGTGAAAAGAGGAAATTCAGAAACAAAGAGTGTATCTAGAACACATTAGTACAGATCTCATGATTGTTGATCCTCTGACCAAGGGTTTACCACCAAAGACAGTTACGCAACATGTTCTGAGGATGGCTCTTGGTTGTATTGATAACTAATTATGATGTTCTAAACACTCTTGAGCTCAATCAAATGTTTCTGATTTTATTTCTTATTCATTATGTTATTATGCATGCATTTGTATTTGAATAAGAAATTTTTATGCATTGTCATAACAAGTATGTGGACTGTATGTTGTTTATATATACTTATGAATCTAGCATGATGAGCTCATAGTGTTGTGATATATGGAAGGGGGTATACGAGTATACTGTGTATGACCGCCATAATCCTCACTATGTAGTTTGTTGTGTCAAGATACTTATGATGTTAACGGTTAATAAGATTTAATTCGCTAGCCTTATTTTGTACCATGCAGGAATATCATGTCAAGTGGGAGAATGTAAGAATGTGACATGTTATTAGTATCTCATTAACATCCCATATTGAATTGTAGGTTACATATATTTAAATGTGTAATCAAATAATTTAATATAATAATGATTGCTCCTAATGGTACTTTAAATCTTGGCCGTTTTATTTGTTAGTATTGATGGACATACTAACTCTTAAGCCTAGATATATGCCTAGTCCTCTCACTACCCAACACAAACAAGTAGAATTATTTAGCTATCCATCAAGCTCTCTACACTTAAGTGGATTAAGGGAGAGAAACTAGTCGTGTTCAAGTGTTCTCTATATCATGTCGGCATCGCTACGGTTTCCGGTATGTTGTACTCGTTCATCTTATCTATGTGGTTATTATCTTATTCTAAGATCATTGTGTCATAATAGTTTAATGTGTTCATATAAATATTCAAACTTAAGATTAAAAAAAAAAATGTACTACCTTTTTAGCAACACCACCAGGCTGAATATGCATGTACTCTGCAACCTCAAAAAAGCTTCTCATTATCACCAAAATATATTTCATACATTTCCTTATCTTTATACACAGCATAAGCTTTGTAACAAACTGGATGACCTTCTATATCATAACCATTAACACCCCTTCAAGTTCCGTAAACCCTAACTCTTTATCAACTATGTTGTGTTCAATGCCATAATAACCTGTACATTTTCGTAAGAAAGATTATGTTTGATATTTGAAAAAAAAAAAAAACAAACTGAACTTTTAACAAAAAAAAAAAATAAATAAATAAATAAAATAAATAAATAAATAAATAAATAATCCTACAATAACAAAAGAGACGTTGCCTTATACCACCTACACACAAAAGTGAACAAAACCAACCTTATCATGTAAATATATAACGACTCCATCTTCTTTACTGCACTCTCCGTCAACAATGTCCTACAGAAACTTTGGTAATCTAACTTTCTTTCTTTCTTTCTTTCTTCAACTTAGAGCAAAGTTGGTTAGAGTTAAGTTGCTTTCTACGGTATGTCCTAAACTTGTTCTATATGCATCTCCAAGGTCCACCCCACGTATGGTAATGTTTCTGATGTAAGGCTTTTTTTCAGATAATTTGAGGTAAGTGTCTTCTTTAAAAGATGGTGCGAAGTGAGCTGTGGGGGCTGATGCACCCAATAATTGTTCCATAAATGTTTTCTTGGGTTTTTGGTGTGTTGAGCTCATTTTTATAAAATTTTGATGTTTCAAAAGATACCAAGATGAAAAAACTGGTTTTTTTTACTAGTTTTGTGCGACACCCGGTTGAAAAGGCTGAACTTTTTTAAGTTTTGAGAGATACCCAGTTGAAAAAGATTGTTATTTTTTAAGTTTTGAGCTACACCAATATGAAAAAACAGATTTGTTTTAGGAATTAAAGGATACCCATATGAGAAAAATGGATTATTATAAAAATGCGAGGATACCCAGATGAAATTTTTGAATTTTCATAAAGAAACTAAGGAAAAGGATGGTGAATATGAAGTAGATTTAAATAGAAAAAGAACTAAAAATAAGAGGAGGGTAGACAGGTCTATTTGAATTCAATAACTCTTCTTAACGTTGGAAATTTGAATTCAATAACTCCAATGGTTTTATTGAGATTTGTGTAGTTGATAGTATTTAAGAAGTACTAGGCTGTCAAACAACCATTAAACATTTTTCAATTAAGCAAAGATCAGTAGCCATCACATAAGAGAATCATGTTAAATCTATCTGATAGAGTTGATACATAATACTGAGCTCATATAAACAAAGTTGATACCATGTCAATTCTTTTTTATACAATAATAAGCTACAACTAGGAACAAGTACAAAGCTACTTTAATTCTCATGTACATGAAAAATTTATAACGAAAGTCTTATAGAACAATGTTAAGAATTACCTTTGAGAAGTCATCATTGGACAAAATGCATATAGGTATGTAATTGATCATGTTTGAAACTGGAAGGCGAACTCTTTCAGGTACACTACCGTTTCCAGATATTCTTTCTACCCCTGCATATTAACAAAAGGCCACAATAAGAATAAGAAACTAATGATACAACTATCATAAAAATGAAATAACTCTTTCAGGTACATTAACAACTCTTTCAGGTACATTACCAGATAAATCTTTGGGATTTGATATTATCCGGATGTAACTACCTATGAGTTTTCTTTCAGAGCTCTCGGGGCGCTTAACAAGCTCCTCAACCAAACTCCTTTTCAAATCAAATATAAAAGAGCTGTTTTTTCCGAGAAGCGAAGAACTCTTACCCATATCTTACCATTTTTCATACCAATACCAAGATCAAAATCATCTACATTTGACTCACCTTTATGCAATCAGGCCTTAGCTTCTTGTTAACTTTTTAGCTGGTTATTTATTTTCTTATAATAGTATCAATGGCTTTTTAAAATATTTGAATTTCTTTTGGCGGGTCTACTCAAAATTCACTCTATAATTATCATAATTAAGTACTCCTATATGTGTAGTAGGGAACTTTGAGTACCGAGGTAAATTCAAAATAGCTACTGTAGTATTTAATCTTTTTTTTATAGATCTACTATTTAATCTTGTATGTTACAAAATACAACAAAACTTTTTAACTGAATGTACATTTATTAATTTATATTAGAGTAAATTGCATAAATCGTCCTTAAGGTATGGTCAAATTGCACGTTTCGTCCTAAATAGTTTGAAAGTGCAGATGCCATCCTTGTGGGAAATTACCTAAAACGTAATCTAAATTAAAAATGTAACGCGCAAAATTTAAAAAGGTAACTAAGAAGGGACATTACCTAAATTAAACTAAAGATTTGAATTTAGAAATAAACTCTACTTAAAAAGTTGAAAAGATGCTAAACGTAACTTTAGAAAATGCCAAAAACGTAACTAAAAATGAAAATGGGCCGTTATCGGGCTCGGTAACGGGCTAAAACATAAAAATTTTGATCTAAAAGGCTTACGGGTGTCAAACTAATTTTCCTACGTACTAAATGAAAAAAAAAAATTGAAAAAAAGAAATTTGATTTTTTGACTCATAATCAATTTATTATGATTTAATTAATATTTATACTAAATAAAAAGATGTGAACTTGTAGTATCGATTTTTTTTCCCGTGCGACCAAAACATGTGAACTTGTAGTATCAATGAGGTCCGCTCCTGCTAAAAACTACTCCCTCCGTTCCTAAATAAATGTCCACTATTGACTTTTAAAGTCTTTTTCTTTCAACTATGACCTTAAATTATTTCATTTGTGTTATGTAATACTTGATGAAAATTATACCAATAAAAATATATTTAAAAACCCAATTCATTCATATATTTTGCATCAAGTATTACACAACGCAAATAAAATGATTTAAGGTCAAAGTTAGAAAGAGAAGACTTTAAAGGTCAATAGTAGACACTTATTTAAGGACGGAGGGACTATTGAAGTTTGACATACTTTCACGATCTATGATACAATTGATTTATGTAGGATTAACAGAAGGTGTATGTTTTCTTTAAGTGAATTTTGTTGTTTTTGTTGGATAGTACGGATATGCTTGCTTAGATATTTTGTGTTGTAATGAATATAACCGTATTTCATTAAAATATATACTTCAAAATGGGCAAGGTTGTGGAAGTATTTTAGCATTTGGATTAACAGGGAATGATGGGTCCATCATACTTCTACCATACATATTTATATCCTTGTTAGCTTCTTTTATAGGATCCGATTTCATTACTTTTTTTCTTTTTGTGTGCTTTCGTAATAAGACATATAAATTGTATTCTTGGATATGTGGTGCTTAGATGGTGTTGGGTCCATAAGGCAACCAGGATCTTATATTTGATCCGTGTATGTAAAAATAACTTGATCTGAGCTATTGTATCTCTAATGGGTCTAATGGGTAAAATTACAATTGAGAACGGGTTAAAAGTCGATCAGCGAATGCATCCAACCCCTTTAATTACATCAATAAAACTAAGTTAAATTATTATGATAATATCTTTATATGATCCGTAAATTAAAGATTCGTTTATAAGTCAACCAAACTTAACCCACAAATCCCGCTTTTGACCCGTTACCCATCCTGCATTCCTGCCCATTTTTCAACCACAACATATGACCATGTATGTTATGTGCCTTTATCTTCCCGCTTCTTTTTAACCCATGATGTGCCGTTAGACTTTTTATGTTTTTTAGTTGCTCAAATGAGATTACCCAGTTTCATGACTAAAGGTGCGTTTGGTATCCGATTATGGGAATGACACTATGACTATGAAAGTGATTAAATGTGTTTGTTTAGGATGAGAGGGCCCACAACTATGGTAATGAATGATAGAAATGCTCCATACTCCATATACCTCAAAAGGGTAAGGTATGGATCTTTCATACCGGGGGGCCCACCACTACTATCAAAATCTCCTATTGTGATTGATGGCGCCATACCAAACGCACCCTAAATATATGTTTTGTTGCATATGATTTCGGTAGTAAGTTGTGATTCTAGTATTATCAAGTATTATCTTTAGTTATAACAAGTATTATGTAAAGGTGTGGCACAAAGAGTTGGTGTTGGTTCTTATGCTTAGATATTGTTCTCTGTTTGTGCTCATTTTGTTCCCATTTATTTCTGTTGTGTTATTTGCTTAGATTTATATATAAACACGTGTTGCATACAACATGAGCCAACAATAACCGAATTATACAAGCACTTACATTTGAATCTTTAAATTTAATCACACAACCGTGTAGGATGGTTATATACAAGTGTCATTTTCGGATATGCCTAAAATCCATGTGAAATGTTAGGACAAGGTTTAGCCAGTAACACTCCAAACGTAAGACTTACTTCCAAGAGAGAAAAGAAACAATTTAGCTTTAATAAAAAATGAAATCATTTACAAATAGACAAATTTGGCAAGAATTGCAGATCAAGTTGCAGGAAATAACCAACTGAGGGTCCAACCAAGTAACACACCTGAGGGTCCAACCAAGTAACACACCAACACCAACAAGATCCAAACCCCAAAGAAGGCTTCCAACAGACATGTGCATTTTGCATCTCTTGGTAGCCTTATGAACCCTTTTCGGTAGCTTGCCTTTAGTGTAGGACCATGTCACAAAATCAGGAAACCGGGTGGATATGAACTGATAGTTGCTACGCCTAAGCTGCAGGCAAAGTGTCTCCAACTGCAGTATGTAGAGCCACTGCTTGTAAGCGAACATATGGGAAGCCTGCTTGAGAAAGAGGCTGATGACGTCTTTTTTTTCATTACAGGCTTGCTGTGCTGCTCTTTCTACCTCTCTCGCTCGTCTTTGAGAATGGGATAGTTCTTCCAACAGCTGAGCATTGTTGAGTTCACTATTAGGTGTCTCCATGTTATTGACAGGCTTGGTACTACAATCAAAGTTGTAAGGTCAAAGACGACACAACAAGGTGGTTGGTTACTTGCAGACAATATATGTCAAGAGCAGGATAATTCCTTAATAGGATTTACAAAAACATGTCATTTGAGACATTTGAGAATCAGCATAGAATGACAGAGAGGATATCCATTTGAAACCGATTATCGTAACATCATGACCATGGGTTTTTATCTAACTAAAACTAACCATGCCAGAAAGTATCCATTTGAAACCGATTATGAGTGACTTTTGATTGCTTTGAAGCTCTATAAGTTCCAAGGCTAATGGTGATTATTATACTCTTGTACTCCAGAACACAGGACACACACATACATAAATATATCCTTAACTAGACACCTACAACGAACAAAAAAATTCATATGTAGGATGGCAATCATGTAAATACTTAATTAGAAAAGGCTGTATCACATCGAGATGTTGATTCGTTTTCCGCCCCCAATGAGACGGGGAATTTATATACTGAGATATGGTATCCCACAGCTATGTTGGCATAGATCCCCAATTTTACTCAGGTACGAGTTTATGCCTAAAACACTTGAAACCCTTAAGCACAAAGTTATGATGTATGAGTTACCCATTGAATGGCCAAACACATGTGCCTTGTTCCATCCCAAATGGTCCATTAGCGATGTTGCATCTGCGACCATAATCTTTGTTCTGCACTCAACACGTAAGTCACATATTCTCTAATCCAATATAGTGTTGCTAACTTAAAGGTGCTTTCCGTGTCCTAGAATTATAAAAGAGCATTTCTTTATTATTGTTTTCTTTGTGATTACAACATACATGAAGGCTTCCTTTCAGAAAACCAGGTTAAACAAGGTCCTTCAAAATACAGTAACCATTTTTGTCACACAACATTGCATTCAATTATTAACTAGACAAAGTGAAGTATGTAAAACTAAAAATGTAAAATAGTAGTATAGTACGTACTCAGGAAGAACAAAAATACAGTTAAAGAAGGACTATAGATATACAAACCAAAGCAGCCTAACTAATGTAATAGTGTGAATGAAGAAAACCTGCAAGATCAAATTATAGAAATGTAAACAAAGATTGAATCATTTGTTTTGTCAAGGAACAAGCACTACAAGAAAAATCACCTTTAGTGACAAAACAGCTTTCGTCACTAACAGTATAAAAAAATCGTCACCAATGTGTTAGTGACCAAATCTAGAGTCGTCACCAGTCGTCACTAAAGCTCCGTCACTAATTCAATTAGAGACGAAACTGTATATGGTCACTAATCTGTGACGAGGTAAGTGGTCACTATTTAACCCAGTTAGTGACGAATAATTCGTCACAAGTCTGTCAGTGACGAAAAAATCGTCACTGTTTTTTACTATTAGTGACCAAAAAGTCGTCACAGATTGCGAAGTGTTAGAGACCAAATAGGTGGTCACTAAAATGAGCATGTAACCAAAAAAAAATCTGTAACAATTTTCAATATACAAATGAAGTAAAATCTAAAAATTTGTAGCATCGGGAATTTAAGAAATCAACTTCATTCACAAACCCAAATGCATGGTTGAAATTCAACACAAACACAACTCACAACCAATCAAATTCATTCGGCGTTTGATTTCTTCACTAATCATCACAAATCTTCCAACACACTTACAATGTTAAAACATTTAACATTATGAGAAACTACAAGTATTTGCGTCGAAGCATAGATGCTCTGTGTAACCAGCTCCGATCCTACAAAGGAAACATAACTTACTTTAGAACATGAATATTTGCCCATTATTGGAATGTTAGAACACTAGGAGTAGCTACATGTATAAAAGGATACCATGCACATTCCTCAATTAACCAGAAGATGTTCGGTTCTCCTAAAAGCTTAATTCATTACCTTGAAGCAAGGACACTCCTATTGTCAAAGGTAAATATCCATAGCTAACTAACATATATCGGTTTTCCAAACTATATGGAAATCTACCTAATGTTGCCATACTGAGGACAGAAGCTAATGACACAAACTGTTTCAAGACATAAAAATCATTCAGGTACACGCAACAACGATTAAATGTTGCAGGTACTTGTATACAATTAAAGATCATTCGGTCCTTCTGTTTCAACAAGCTGAAAATTAACATAAATACATCTAACCTGCATATTCACAGGTCAACATAATAATTGGTATTCCCCTTACCACATGAAAGAAGATCAGGAACCACCAATAAGTATCTGGTCTTCACTAAAAGACAAGCATATAACTGGTGAGTGCTCCATCATGCATCCTACACACATCATTACAAAAAACTTACTAGCATACATGTAATAGTAGTCATTGTATCACTTTCTATGATATACCTACAATCACACCCTAATAACAATTTAGTACACCCAAGCCTTTAGTTTTCACTACTAAAAGAGAGACATTTGGCTACTTGGCGAGAGGACACGCAATGAATAGGCTCCTGGTACACTAACGATATGTAAGTACCTCCTTCTAGTGATAGATTAATTGGATTAAAAAGGTAACAAAGTTTCAATGACATGTGTCTAATTGCCCCATTAGTAGCAATTCAGGGGAATAATTTTTTACTGGTCACGAACTGGCCCGTATAAATAGCTATCTATTCTCACCCAAACCCATTTACCCAGCCTACTTGACCTGCCCATTTAGCCACTCTTAATGGAAACAAACATATACTAGGTGTATCTTGGAAACTGACCTTTGTTTCCTTCTGTAATTCAACTTTGTTCATTAAAAAGCTAACCTTAACTTCCTAATCAATCTAGCACCATCGACGTTAGTTTGAGCTGCACGCTCACTGCCAGCAAGATCCACAAGACTCTGCAGGAGTTTTATGGAGATAAGAAACAACTAAGAATGAACAATCATATAGAAAATATAATTTAATAAAGCAAACATACCAAACTTGCTAAGAGAGATCTTACAGGTCCTGATGTATCATGAAGACTACTCTCAATAGTCTGAAAATTTGAGCCATTAAACGATCTCATAAGGTGAGATCTTTGCATAAGTTTGCACAAACAGTAATGCAACTATGCAATCCCAACAAACATAGTTACACAAACAACTGCACAAACAAGATTCAAAACATTATCATACTTTAGAATATATGTCTAAAAGTATGCTAGCAACCAATAAATATCATATCATTTGCAGAAACTAGCTACGCATACATACATATGACCATAGCAAGAACAAACCACATGCATCAATACATTAACAAATAGTTGGATGTTTTTACGGGTGTACTCACCATTCATTCGTGCCCGTAGTTACGGGCGCTTACTGCTCAAAAGGACACTATCATAGGTTTACCTAGCATAAGACAAGAACATGGTACAATCATTAGTATAACTAATGCCAAAAGGCCGGGGCTATTCTAGTTGTCAAATACTAAGATTAACAATGTGCAATAGATCATATGGTGTTGAAGAGTATCATATCAAGTATAAATTGCATCCACCAATTAAAAGAAACTAAAAGCAGAGCGGGTATGTAGAGTGTATTGTAGAGAAAAATATTGATAATTTACTAATTAGTGAATGTAGTTTTGGAGGTCTTTATATCTTTGGTGAAGCAACGAAAAGAGCTAATAACATGAAAATTTATTATTAGAATCAAGCCTGTGTTACAAGTGAAATAAAGCAGGTCTTGGTACATGTATGGGTACACATCTATGTGGTAAATACCTGAATCTATCATGTCCGATTCAGATCCAAAACCTCTTAACCCAGATTTAACTATTCAACCACCTCTGGTGGTGAATCCACCTTGTTCAAGAATGGATAAATCCCTTAAAACAAAAAAAAAACCAATAGAACTATGAATCCCAATTCTAAAGCAATATGAAACATGTTGAAATGTTATCCAAATCCTACAGATATACCAGCAAACAACGCAAACGACTCCATACTGTTATTCGAAACCAAAGTAGAGTACCATTGTCACCAAAGGCTTAAAAAAGACTATAGCAAGCTTCTGGTCAGATATATTTCCATAGATCAGTCAACAATTATAAGATCAATTATCAATTTCCAGTGAAACAACTGTAGTGTCGTAGTAATAAAAGTAAATACATGGCTATATACTCTGTATTTGCATGGGCCTACTACAGTGTCAATTATGCGGGTTCCCTAAAGTTTTACCCTAGTTTAACCTTCAAACAAGACAATAAGTTGATAAAAGCGTGTAATTTTGCAGACTTAAAGTATAGTATTGGATTACACCCGCAAGTAACGTAATAAATTTCTAAAGCAACAACACAAACGACCTGATATGAAGTCAGATTTTCTGTTTCTTCCCACCACTGCTCAGTTAATTTCAGTACAACTTTGTCTATCTACTCATTCATATTATACAGATTAAAGCTTCAGATATTTGTTTCGCATTTCATTGAGGATAAACATGCGATACTGGAATCTAAATTGGGAACTACTTACTGATCTAAAGCACCAACAGTTAATTTTTGCATCCTTTGTAAAGGTCTTGATGTGAGTCATCTAACAATCTACGTAGACTTTCTAAATCTTTGTCTAGGGTAGATGAAGATTCACCTTTGGTTTTCCAATTATCACCCCATTTACTTTTACCTATGTTATCGAACATCTCATCAAAGTCATCGTCAGAGTCATTCATATTATCATACCCCTCGTCACTCATATTATCATAACCCTCGTCATTCATATTATCATAACCCCCATCCCCTTCCCCATCTTCTGATGATAACTTATCATCAAAAGACTCCCCATGACATGTCCACTTATCATAACTGGCAGAGAATCCCTTTTGCATCAGATGTGAATAAATTGTCCATTTATTATGGTCACGAAAACTGTTGTAGGTTTTACAAAACTAGGCTAAAAAGCACTAGGGGGCTGCTGAAATGGGGGGAAATGGCTTAAGGCTAGTCAAAAGCTAATAAGAAGCTACTATATAAAAAAAAAAAANATCAATTAGCATACCAACCAAACATCATGCACACCAATTTTTAGCTAAAAAGGACTAATATTGAGCAAATGAAAAATCAAAAACCACTTCTGGTCTGCACATTAACTTGACAGATTCGGCTCTAACGGGGCTAGTTTGGGCTAAATTTTAAGCTAGTAAATGGTAATACTAAGGTGTAAAAGCTATGGAATAATTAAGACAAGCAACTAGAGAGCATAAAGAAGCAAAAATAATGGAGATTGAACAAGAATTGAAGCTAGAAAAGTGATTAGAAAAAGCTAAGTTGGGACAGTTGCTGCTAAAATTTTGACTACTAAAATGGGTAAAATGGGGGGTTTTAACTAGAAAACTAGGATACCAGATGTCTAACGGCAATTCTAACCTATGCTAAACTAAATCCCTGGTCTGACCATGCACCATGGAGTAATATTGTATCATAATCGCCTCTATACCCCATTCCACGATTGTCAAAAACAAAAACTTGTATGCCATTCAAGTTCATACTGTCATCAGAACTGCGATCATTTTGATCATTGTCATTGGGTTTGGTTGTACCAACAAGAAGGCCCTTGATGAGGCGAAAAGTGTACCGCTTTTCGGGGGTCATTTAAGCCCGAAATCGTATTTATTTGATCAAATATCGCCCTAAATCGTTGCTTTTGGCATTTTAGGTACATTGGAGAGAAATTCTGGGAAAGGAAGCATTTTGGACGTTTTCGGAGCATAAAAGTGGAGAATTCGACAAAGTGTCAAAATCTGCTGGAACAGTACTCCAGACGGCGTCAAGACCCCTCCTGACGGCGTCAAGCCTTGTGATGCGTGGTTTTGTGACCTTACAACAGGTTTTACCTCTCGAGGGATCTCAAGAGGCTTACAACCCCACCGGGGAGTGTACCTGACCGATGTAGTATAGGATAGTGGTAAGTATGGGGGATTGATCGTTCTCTCACAGGGAATAGTGTTCGTTAGGATAGAAAAGCTACTCTAATAGGTCTAAGGGTGGAAGGAAGATTCTTTTTGTATTTTTATATTTTTTGGAAAGCAATTAAAATCTCGGTTTTGAGAGGAATGGCGGAATTAGTTGCTAGTCAACTAACCCAAGTTTACTACTTTTGCAAATTAAAATAAAATAAATATCTAAACTATTGTGGTTGTGAAAACAATATGGAGAAAATTGTGTTTACTTAGATTTCATTACTTCCTAACTATCTTTTACCGGTTAATTGATATGTGTGTTACTTGTGTGAATGAAGGGTGTATTCCTAATAACTCATGGAGTGGCATGCATATCTCTCAAATTCTATGAGCTCTTATCTCGCCCTATGCCATGCACGGCACAACCATAGGGGTTGTAAACAGTGGCTCATGCGTTAAATACTACTTTAATAGCCTAGTATGCCTTGGCTACATGTTTCCCAAGACGTTCAAGCACGTTACCCTAAAGGAGGTTGGCCAGTTTTCTTGAGCCTAACATTGATGGAACAATCATCCCAACAAACAACAACACACACCAATTAACCAATAATTAATAGTTAGGTTTCATTAGATCCAAGCAAACACAAGAAGAATTTAGCTACACATGTTAATAAAAAGACAAGTAAAAGAGATAATCAACCAACACATAGACATATTGATTGAATTAAAGTGAAGACTTATCTTTAATTAAGCATGAGGGTTCCAAGGGTTGGAAACCCTAAAAAGTACAGAAAATTTGTCTTTAGGGTTTGCCCTAAAAGTTCTCCACAAAGTTCCACACTAATGAATGAAAATTAGAAAACTATATATAGATTTTACACTCTGACGGCGTCAGGTTATAAGGGCTGACGCCGTCAGCTCGCCGCCATTAGGTTTCTCGGATGGCCTAGATCCACTTCTGACGCTGTCACCTTATAAAACCTTCTAGGCAGTCACTCTTTAATTTATAACCTGACGGCCTACTTTTCCTAACACCTGACGGCGTCAGGTGTTAATTCCAAAATTTCCTCTGGCCCGTCAATTGAAAATTGGTTTCAACTCTTTTGTCAAAGCTTGCTGACGGCGTCACCTTGTGACTTCTGACGCCGTCAGGTTGTAAATTCACCATCTTTTGAGACTTTGTCGTTTTCTTCACTTTTATGCTCCAAAAACGTCCGAATATGCATGTTTTCCAGAATTCCTCTCAAAAGTACCTAAAATGACAAAAGGAATGATTTAGGGCAATATTTGATCACATTTATACGAATTAGGGCTTAAATGACCCCCTAAAAGCGTAACACTTTTCGTCTCATCAAATACCCTTACACTTGGGATTTGCTTGTCCTCAAGCAAATGAGCTTTTATTCCAATCAAAATATGAGTTAAGGTTCATTTAACACGAATATAAAAGTAATTACAACAAATAGTTATTCGACCCTAATCATAACAAGCACGGAAATCATATACTAGCACCTCACAAATAGTGTTTGGATTCTCACATCTCTCAAATGTCATAAAGTTTATATCTCATAAATGGAAACGGAAAATAACACTCACTACCTGTCATAGCAAATAGATTACCATAGGCTTGGGAAAGGATCAATTACTCCTCCACTAGGCGTAAGCACCTAAGATAAACTATCAAAGAGGTCTTTATAAATGGTTGTAACGTAAGGTGTAGGGATATAATAACACGGTTTGGTTGGAATGAGGGGTGTTTTAGTGATGGCGAGTTAATTATCATGATCAAATACATGCACTCTACATCGTTGCTTAAGTCAAGACTCGACTCAATCTTAGTCTAAAAATGAAATAACAAAAACTAAAAAGGAACATAAAAGAAAACGGGATGGTAGACCGTATGTTTTTCTTCTTTCTTTTTTTTTCATATTTTTTTTTTATTTTTCTTGATTTTTCGATTTTTTTTCATACACTCTTGCCCTACCATCCAAAATAATACATCATAGGGGATTTGCATCCCCCTTACACTTGAATCTGTACATAACTTTACAATCACTATTCTAATGACTCGAATTAAGATAATCGAAAAACTTGGAGTACTTTTTAAGTATTTAGTACGTATGGGGGTAATAATGTTGCTCTTCCCCATTACTCCATTACACTAGTACTTTACCCATGAGTCCCAATCGTCCCAAAACAATATGTACAAGGATATGACTTAACTTATCAACCATGTAATTGACCGGATAATTAACTAAGGGTTTAACAAATGTTTTCACAATAATGCACCAAAGGTGGGTGCATACAAGGTAGGCTAAGGCGATTTGGTTGTATATTTAGTGGGGTGTAAACAAATTCTCACTTTGAGTAAGATGCTCAAAGGTCGAAACGAAAGGATAGGCTCGGAGGGGTGTAGTAGGGGTATCGTGTACCAAAAATAGATACAACGCAAAGGGTGTGGGAGAATTACTTGACCAATGAAAAAGGCAGTCACTCTTTAATTTATAACCAGACGGCCTACTTTTCCTAACACCTGACGGCGTCAGGTGTTAATTCCAAAATTTCCTCTGGCCCGTCAATTGAAAATTGGTTTCCACTCTTTTGTCAAAGCTTGCTGACGGCGTCACCTTGTGACTTCTGACGCCGTCAGGTTGTAAATTCACCATCTTTTGAGACTTTGTCGTTTTCTTCACTTTTATGCTCCAAAAACGTCCGAATATGCATGTTTTCCAGAATTCCTCTCAAAAGTACCTAAAATGACAAAAGGAACGATTTAGGGCAATATTTGATCACATTTATACGAATTAGGGCTTAAATGACCCCCTAAAAGCGTAACACTTTTCATCTCATCAAATACCCTTACACTTGGGATTTGCTTGTCCTCAAGCAAATGAGCTTTTATTCCAATCAAAATATGAGTTAAGGTTCATTTAACACGAATATAAAAGTAATTACAACAAATAGTTATTCGACCCTAATCATAACAAGCACGGAAATCATATACTAGCACCTCACAAATAGTGTTTGGATTCTCACATCTCTCAAATGTCATAAAGTTCATATCTCATAAATGGAAACGGAAAATAACACTCACTACCTGTCATAGCAAATAGATTACCATAGGCTTGGGAAAGGATCAATTACTCCTCCACTAGGCGTAAGCACCTAAAATAAACTATCAAAGAGGTCTTTATAAAGGGTTGTAACGTAAGGTGTAGGGATATGATAACACGGTTTGGTTGGAATGAGGGGTGTTTTAGTGGTGGCGAGTTAATTATCATGATCAAATACATGCACTCTACATCGTTGCTTAAGTCAAGACTCGACTCAATCTTAGTCTAAAAATGAAATAACAAAAACTAAAAAGGAACATAAAAGAAAACGGGATGGTAGACCGTATGTTTTTCTTCTTTCTTTTTTTTCATATATTTTTTTTTTATTTTTCTTGATTTTTCGATTTTTTTTCATACACTCTTACCCTACCATCCAAAATAATACATCATAGGGGATTTGCATCCCCCTTACACTTGAATCTTTACATAACTTTACAATCACTATTCTAATGACTCGAATTAAGATAATCGAAAAACTTGGAGTACTTTTTAAGTATTTAGTACGTATGGGGGTAATAATGTTGCTCTTCCCCATTACTCCATTACACTAGTACTTTACCCATGAGTCCCAATCGTCCCAAAACAATATGTACAAGGATATGACTTAACTTATCAACCATGTAATTGACCGGATAATTAACTAAGGGTTTAACAAATGTTTTCACAATAATGCACCAAAGGTGGGTGCATACAAGGTAGGCTAAGGCGATTTGGGTGTACATTTAGTGGGGTGTAAACAAATTCTCACTTTGAGTAAGATGCTCAAAGGTCGAAACGAAAGGATAGGCTCGGAGGGGTGTACTAGGGGTATCGTGTACCAAAAATGGATACAACGCAAAGGGTGTGGGAGAATTACTTGACCAATGAAGTCAATGTAATTATAACAAATATACGGGTGTAAAACAATGGGTTAATCCTAATGCCTCTTATCATGTAGTAAATCTTAACTACACGAATGTAGTCTCACTTGTGGATTTGAGATGGTCCTAACGCAAGTTCTAGAATCTAAATACTACCGGTACTCACATCATAGCACCAAAGATGGATGCTTTTCCTACCAATTCTAGGGGCGAACCTCACATATTTGGGGTGGAAAATTTTTTAGTGGTACGGTTTTGTGCTAGTCATACAATTTCCTATCCATGAGACGCTCATTAAGATCAAGGTTTCACTTCTAAATGTTGTAAAAAATTTTAAATTGGCGCTAAAATTGCCCTAACAAATATTTCTCTTGGTTTTATTACAAATTTACTATCAAACAAAGCAAAACATCAAGCGTAAGTATATTCTCAACGGTGCTTTCATTTACCCCCCTTACACTTAAACCGAACATTGTCCCCAATGTTCAAATAAAAGACGTAAAAGTAAATAAGATGAAAGAATGAAATCAAATACTCCCCTGAATCGTTTGTTGTGGATAGTGATGTAACATGGTTAGATCTTCTTCCAAGATAGACGAACGTTCAAAGCTTCCCTTCCAAAATAATAAACGTCTTCTTGTCCAAAATAACCTGTTAACCTGAAAAAGATAAAGGCCAACCTCGCGTAAAATCGGCGGTAAAATCTACATAATAAGATATAATGCTTGTGGAATGAATATTTTGCAGAATTCCTGGAGATTATAAGTTAAAGAATTGACAAAACTTTTTAGGTTTCCGGAAAAATACAAAACTTTCAAAAATTGCAGAAAATTATAACCTGACGCCGTCAGGTGTTAACCCTGACGCCGTCAGAAAGTTCTGACAGAATTCTCATGTTAAGCTTCCGGGAAAAATTCTGGAAAAACTAGATCTTACTTCCTGGAATTCCTGCAAAAATTCATTATGACTCGATACAAGCATTTGACTCAAACAAGTACTAATATGTATGCTAATTTCATTGTTATGATTCATGTTCATTCGTTCTATATAAACCGATTTAGATTTCCCTTACACTTAGCTTTTGCAAAATACCTTTATATGTAGTTAAGACGAAGTTAAAAACAAAATAAAGCATTTTCACAATTTAGTTTGAAGCATGAATCAATAACAAGAAATATAACTTACATACGGAAACAAATAAAATCAAATAAACACACAAAAACACACAAAACATGGGTTGCCTCCCAAGAAGCGCTTTTCTTTATTAACGAGTCTTGTAGCTAGACTCAAAGTCACCGTACGTTACGTGACTTCGTCGTTGGTCTCGGTTCCTAAGTCATCCTCTTTTCCGGTTTTGTATTCGGGCCCTAAGTTCAAACAATCCTTATAGAAACCGAAAATCCTTTTCATGACATAGTCTACTCCCCTACGTCTATCCTCATCATTCCTATAGTAAACCGCTTGTTTGAGCTCCTTCTCAACGTTTGACAAGTGTTGGTATTGCTCTATCTTATACGGCATTTGGTAGTTCACCTCATCGGTCTCATCCTTAAATGTGACTATCCCTAAGGAAGGTTCATGAGTCATTCTAGAGACCTCGATAAATGGTTTGCCTAAGACTACTTGGGTCACACTTGCATCGATTATTGGGCGGATATCTTCTACAATCACAAAGTCGGTGACATAGGTAAAGTTTCCTACATAAACCGGTAATCCTTTAACTCTTCCCGTGAAGTTACTAATCCATCCCTTATCGGGAAACACTCTATACCCTAGTTGACTTTTCATTATCAAATTGTATTGAGCTCTAGTCATGATGTTAATGGGTGATCTAGGGTCAATGTACGCTTTCCAAATATGCAAATGCCCGATGTTGCATGGTATGTTGAGATTAGATGGATCGCCCACCTTGAAAATTGGGTTACCTAGGATGTATGGGGTCTCGGAGTCATCGAATAGATTCTTATGATATGCTCGCTCTTCCTTAGTGGGTAACCTATTGAAGTAATCCTCCTCCTCTACTTCTTCTATTTCGCTAACCTTAGCCTTCCTATCATCCTCTAATTCCTTACTCTCATCCTTTGATTCACTATCATTCTCACTCCTATCAATTGGTCTAATGGTCACAACGTTTACGAAGTGGACATGTTTGGATGAAGAGGGGTCCTTGATTTGTGGTTCGCTATTGGTGTTTCTAGCGTCCTTTTGTGGGGGTGATAGCACTTGGTTGTTGAGGGCTTTCAACAAGTTGTCAATTTTATTGGTCATCTCTACTTGTTGTTGATTGAATTCGGATGTGAATTTAGCTATGCGAGCTTCTTGAGATGCCATAAAATTGGACATCAATCCTTCAGAGTTGTTGGTACTACCATAGTTGTTGGAAGGATTGTTGTTGAAGGTACGGTTTGAGGAATTACCGTTGGATTGAAACCGGTTAGGTGGGTTGGAAGAATTGTTTTCGGGTGCGTTTTGATTTGACTTCCACCTAAGGTTGGGGTGATTTTTCCATGAGGGGTTATATGAATCTCCATAAGGGTTTGGCTCGGGTTTGAAAGTGTACTACTTATCTCCCGCTCCGTCGGTACGCGTGGATGCGTAGTTCGCAAAAGCTTGTTCGGGGAGTTCCATGCAATCACGAGTGTCGTGGGGACCACTACATAATTCGCACGAAGAAGTGATTTTGTTCACTTGGCTTGAAGGTTTAGGAGCTTCGTAGGATTTCATGAGAAACTTGACTTGGTCTTCAAGTTCTATGATCCTACGGTCGGAAGTGCTTGAATTATTTGAAGGCAAAGATATTGCCTTGATGGTTTTATTCAAATCACGGGGATCATTCCAACTTTCGTTGTCATATAGAGCAAGATCTTCTAGGAGATCCCATGATTGTTCCGCACTTAGATTACGTAGCTTGCCACCGGCCGCTTGGTCAATGGTTTGCCTCGTGTGGAGATTGATTTGGTCATAGAAGATTTGGATTTAGAGCCAAAGGTCTATGCCATGATGAGGGACTTTTTGGAGTAAGTCCTTGAATCGAGTCCATGCCTCGTAGAGGGTTTCGCCTTGGCGTTGTTGGAACGCCAAGATATCATTCCTTAGCTTAGTAGTTCTCCCCGGTGGGAAAAATTGAGCAAGGAAACGAGTTGTGAGATCGTCCCAAGAGGTGATGGATCCTGCGGGAAGTCGCTCAAGCCATTGACTAGCTTGGTCCCGCAGAGAGAATTGGAAGAGACGCAATCGGGTCGTCTCTCGAGTGGCAACATCAAGGTCTATAGAGTCTACGATTTTGAGGAAATCCTTGAGATGTTGATTTGGATCTTCGGAACGAAGTCCATGGAATGCGCATCCGCTTTGCACCAACCGGATGGTGTCGGATCGCAAGGGAGTGACATTGGCTCCTTGAGTGAGCTCAATGGTGTTGCGATAGCCATGGTGGCTAGGTCGGGAATACTCTCCTAAGGTACGGGCTCTAGGAGGTTGGTTTGGTTGTGGTGGGTGGTTTGGTTGAGGTGGGTTGTTGGGATCAAGGAGGTTACCACCTTCCATGATGGCGGATGGTAATGGTTACGAACAAAAACACGAAGAAAATAGATAGACTAAAGAAATCCTAGAAAAATAAAATAAAAATCTCACTAGAAAGGAATCTAGTGAGTAGACCTAATAAAATAAAAATTCTACCTAAACAATAACTATTCCCCGGCAGCGGCGCCAAAAACTTGATGACGTGGGATTGCGACCACGCAACAGGTTTTACCTCTCAAGGGATCTTGAGAAGCTTGCAATCCCACCAGGCAGTGTACCTGGTCGGTGTAGTATAGTGTAGTGGTAAGTACGGGGGATTGATCGTTCTCTCACAGGGAATAGTGTTCGTTAGGTTAGAAAAACTACTCTAAAAGGTCTAAGGGTGAAGGAAGATTATTTTTGTATTTTTATATTTTTTTGAAAGCAAGTAAAATCTCGGGTTTTGGAGGAGTGGGCGGAATTAGTTGCTAGTCAACTAACCCAAAAACTACAATTGCAATTAAAAATAAAATAACTAAACTATTGTGGTTGTGAAAACTTATATGGAGACAAATGTGTTTACTTAGATTTCCTTACTCCCTAACTATCTTTTACCGGTTAATTGGTGTATGTATTACTTGCGTGGATGACGGGTGTATTCCTTAACAATTCATGGGGTGGCGTACATATCTCCCCAATTCTATGAGCTCTTATCTCCTCCTACAACGATGCGTAAAGCACCCAATCATAGGGATTGTAAACAGTGGCTCATGCGTTAAATACTACCTTAATAACCTAGTACGCATTAGTTACATGTTTCTTAAGACGTTCAAGCATGTTACCATATAGGAGTTTAGCCAGTTTTCTTAAGCCTAACATTGATGAAACATTCAATCAAAACAAGAAACAATAGGAAGCAAGAATTATAAACTAAACCAACTAGATCTATTGAAGTTGTCACGCCTTAATTGATGGAGATAGACACACACATCAACAAGCCCTAATTGATGGAGATAGACACAAACATCAACTAGAAATCAATAAGATCTAATTAGTTATACACAAGTTTCACACAATCATAAGTAGACACAAGGTGATTTAGCAAAGCATAATTAATGAAGAGCAATCAACAATAATGATAATTGAAGACATAACATAAGATTGAATCAATAAACAAACCATTAAAAGATGTTTATGGAGTGATTCGGAACCTCTAAGTTGCTGGAAAAACACCTACCCTAACCCTAGAATCGGACTTAGGGTTTGGGGCTTACAAATAATGAAGTTATAATGTTCTATTTATAGGCAACTTTACTGTCGGCAAAGGGTGACGGCGTCAGCCCTAACAAATGACGGCGTCAGCCCGTCGTTTTCACCAAATCGAAGATTTTTTCGTCCTCTTCGCATGGGCTTTTGAACCACCCAAATCCGAGTTCGTATGAAGATTTTATGGCCAAAACAGTAACAGCTACTCCGCGCGCAAGTTGTGATTGTCTTGTTTAACTTGTGATGGTTCCACTTTGGTTTCTTCTCGTGCAAGCCTTCTTTCTGACGTCGTCACTCTATATCATCTGACGCCGTCAGGTTGAATCCTGACGCCGTCACCTTCAAAAGTCTTCTGGGACGTCTCTTGTTAACTTAAGGCCAGACGGCCTACTTCCAAATACACCTGACGCCGTCAGGTGTAACTTCCTCAAAAGTTCTCTGGAGCGTCACGTTAGGAATTTTCCAACTCCATGATCTTCTCGTGACGGCGTCAGCTTTTAAGGCATGACGCCGTCAGGTTGTGTTTCCTGACCTTTTTTCATGGCTTTGTTGGTTTATTCGTTCTTGAGCATAAATACGTCCAAAAAGCTCCAAAATGCTTCATATTTCAGAAATCACGTCCCAAGTACCTAAAATGAGAAAAGAAACGATTTAAGGCAATATTTGATCAAATAAATACGATTTAGGGCTTAAATGACCCCCTAAAACGGGTACACTTTTCGTCTTATCAAATATCCCTACACTTGGGATTTGCTTGTCCTCAAGCAAATGAGCTTTTCCACCAATTGAAATATAAGTTAGGGGTCATTTAACACGAATATAAAAGTAATTACAACAAATGATCATTCCACCTTAGTCAGAATAAGCACGGAAATTATACACTAGCACCTCACATTAAGTGTTTGGATACTCTCATCTCTCGGGTGTTGAAAATTTATATATCATAATTGAAAATTGAGAAATATCACTCATTACCTGTCATAGAAAATAGATTACCATAGGCTTGGGAAAGGATCACGCCTCCACCACTTTTGGCGTAAGCACCTAGGATAAACTATCGAAGAGGTCTTTATAAAGGGTTATAACGTTAGGTGTAGGGTATGGAAAACACGGTTTTGTTGGATAAAGGATAGTTTACTGGTGGCAAGTCAATCGTCTTGGTCAATTACATGTACAATGAGGCGTTGCTAAGCCAAGACTCGACCCAACTTAAACTACTACGACTCTCTTTTTGTATTTTCCATGACACTATTTCGACTTAAACATTAAAATAAAAGAAACGGATGGTAGCCCGTATGTTTTTCTCTTTACTTTTTCTACTTTTCTTTTTTTAATTTTTTTATTTATTTTTTTTTGCATACACTTTTACTCTACCATCCAAAATAATACATCAAAGGGAGCTCGTTTCCTCCCTACACTTGAACTTTTACATACTTTACACATAACTATTCTAATGAATCGAATCAAGAAAATCAAGACACTTGGAGTACTTTAAGATGGATCTAAACACACACCTTGTGTTAGGAGTATAATTTGAGTAATGTTTATTCAAGCCCGAATTTACTTAAGTAACCACTTAAGAAGATTTTTATGATGATGTATTGTGAGTGAGAGAAGTAGTATGGTTAACACAAAGGTAGCTTCAATATATTGCAATGATAATCAATACACGAGTGATCTTCAGCTATCCCACTAGGGTTACACCTTGAAGCTCTCTGAGTCATTCGTATTCACCGCACAATGACCTATGGATCTCCTTTGATAGAAAGGAAGTCCCTTTAACAAGATAAGTATGTAGCTATCTAAAAGAATATACAACAAGATCTATTCTATACTTACTATACAAGAATAACATCAGTTATCTAATACAGTGGTAAATTTATATGTCGTAGCAGTGGTAATGAGTTTCCACTGCAAGTTCATTCTTCAGCAGTGTCCATTTTTTTTTTTTTTTTTTTTTTTTTTTTTTTTTTT
>LBNU01032754.1:71600-87899 GCA_014162995.1 Artemisia annua
TTTTGCGTGTCATGAGCTTAGCATCATCAAAAATATTATATGCACTGGGATGCCTCTATATATTGTCTGTTACCTTGATTACCCGGTATTTGCATATGTTGCTTACATCTTATGACTCAAACCTTGTGCTCAACGTTACTTATTAAACCTATGGATTACACTCAACCTTTGTGTTGACTTTTAAGCATGCATTTCAGGTACTACTATTCATAATTAGCTTTTGGAGCATATTGTTTGGGGCATGCTGGAGTGGCTTGGACTAAAGGAGGCTATCTGTTTTGGCAGCTTATCTATCTCTTTACTATCTTTATTTTCATATCATTCGTAAAACCTTTTGTGGGTCTTTTGTTATTTCCGCTGCTAAACTTTGTAATTTCCGCTGCAACTCTATTTACTTTTCCGCTGCTACTTTGGTAATGAGTCTTTTAACTCTAAATGGTTTGTAAACTCGAATGATATGTTTTGAAACATTTATAAACGTCCCATGTTGAGATCGTTAGCTATAAATGTAACTGTTTTACCCTTTGAGTAATACCCCTGGCTACGTTAGCTGCCATATCCGAGTTGGGGGTGTTACACTTTTTCAAACATTTTCTTCATTCTCACTGATGACCATGGTTGGCATTGGCATTAACAGGTGGTTTTGTCCAGTGGTGTTGCTGAAGTTGCTCTCCATCCTTTAAAAAATGATGCATCAGTTAAGATCTCTGAAGCTAACTACAACATTGTCAGGAGTTAGATGATGTGCAACTAGTAAATGGGGAGAGGCGGATAGCCTTGAGCGATGTGTAGGTTTGTTGGTGTGGTGTGGTCATTTTAGTATAGTATTTTTCCAAATAATTTCTCAACGAATAAGAAATTACCCGGGTCGTGTCCGTGCGAAGGCTAAATGGAATCTCGTTATTCGGATCGTAAAACGTGTAGTGAAAAATGGTAAAAGTGATAAAAATGAGAATTACACTAATGATAAGCAAATAAAGCACAATTAAACAATTAGAAAAGTAAATCACGTAATCAAAGCACACGTAGGCTAAAAACGTAAATACGAATTAATAAACGTGAAATAAACGTAACGTAACAACTAAAAACGTGAAATTAATGCAAATCTAATGTTAGGGATGCAATTTAAATTTTTAGAAACTAAAAATGATAAAAGAAAATTATTATTTTTGTCTTTTTATTTTTATTTAAGAATTAAAAACTATTTTTGTATTTTTGTTTAATAAAAGAAAATTAAACTAATTAGCAAATAAAAGATTTAATCTACAAATATAATTTTTAAAAATCTTACTGAACTAAAAACTAATTTTAAAAATAAAAATGAAAATTATTTTTGTATTTTTGTGATTTAATTTGAATTAAAAATGACTTAAAAATAAAGAAAAATGAAAAAGAAATAGCAAAACTAATCAAATAATTCTGAAATTTTTATGAAAAATCTAAAATTATATTCTTAAGCTACTGGAAAAGAAAATTTTGAAAAATAAGTTGTTAAGAGCTTATTGGGCCAAAAAGCAGTTTGAGAAAAGTGCTTATTAATAAGTACTTTGACCAAATCTGGTCAAATTTTCACAGAATAGTTTTATGACTCAAATAAGCTCAGAAACACTCAAATTTGACCAAAAGGAACTTTTATTTATGCAATGCTAACCAAATCAATTGAGAAATAAGCACTAATAAGCTCAAATAAGCACAAATGTGTTCCAAAAAGCATAAGACAGTGAAAACAAGTCAATCACACTTAATTAAGCACAAATGATTCACTGGATTCAAGTACTCAAACAACAATCACCAAATGCACAAAAACTGATCAATCAGCTACACTAATAATGGGACAGAGTAGATGGCTTAAATAAGCTGACAGAATAAGCACTTTATGGAAAACCAAAAGTAGAATCTCAGAAACAGCTAGGTTAACTAAATTTTGCCCCAAAATTCTCACCTAAATCTCTACTAGTAAACAAGATAAAGGCTTATAAAGTTGGGCTTATGAGCAATAATCTGTGGTACATGGGAGGTACCTGAGCAGATTGCACACTTTGATCCAATTTTCTAATAAGCTAATGATTAGCAAACTGATGATTATTTATTGATTATGATCCAATAGCTGGCTAAGAACTCAGAACATCAATTCAAACTGATTTCCAATCACTAATTAACCCTACAAGTACCCTACATGTTCATGCCAAATCTGATTGTTCAAGTTATTTTGACTTTTTGCTTTTTGAGCACAGTTGACTAAAGTGGGTTTAGATCTATTCTAGGTTAACTAATAAGTTGTATTAAGCTGAGATATACCTAAATTATGCTAGCTTAACTACTTATGCAACAAATTCAATGATTATACTATCTAGAAAAACTCAACAGATTATGCACTACTAATCCTAAATATTAGAATTGACTTATACCTAATGACCTATGAATTTTATGCAGATTCTAACCTATAATAACCTAATGTGAGCTAAACCAATTAACAGAAACTCCTAAAACAATCTCTAGTGCAGAGAACACAATTAAACCAAACACCCTTGTAATTATCACTTAAAACTGCAACTAATGAATCTAAGCTTCAATTTGCTCAACCAATACCCAATCACAGTCACTTATCACTTACTAATGTCAATTCAACAACAAGCTTTAACAACTATCTACTATATCTCAATACCACAGATACACAAAACTAGATGCAATCACACTCAGGTTAAACACAGAACAACAATTATGATCTAACAAACTCAGATGTAACCAACAACTACTGAATATCATCAATAACAACTAATGGAACAGTAAAACATTAGCTAAACAGATCTAATACTAATAAATTAGTAAACTACTTAAAACGTAACAATGGAATTCTTACTAAAAGCCAAGCCCTACTGAGTAGGGATATACTCCACAGTAGCCTATCTTTAGATAGGCTATAGAACACCTCTGAATCACCAAGAACACCACTGGATCACCAATAACAATCTCAATCCCTCAGTTTGACTTTTATTAACTTTTTTTTTTTTTGGTAAAATGATTTTTAAACACTTTAAAACACTTAATCTATTCTATAAAAGCTTATGAAGAACTAATTAGAACTAAGATTAAGAAAGTTGAAACAATATTTTTTTTATTTTTTTTATTATTTTTTTTTCTGATTTTTTTTTATGTTTTTGTTTTATGAAGCAATGAAATTTTAAAATCAAATAACCAATAACTTTTGTAAGCTGATAGAGTTTTAAAAAACAATAAGCTAACAAGTTTAAGGTAATATGAGAAGAAATCAAGTACTGCTAAAAAATGAATAAGGAACAAACAATTTTAACTAAACTGAATTAATATTTCATTAAAATAACGTGATTACATTAAAAAGGAAATTACAAAATTAAATGGACAGCATAACAGTACTAAAATCCTACACACCGACAAGTGAGGATGAGAGGGGTATTTATAGCCTTGAGCTTGGATCCTTCTAGCAGTCCAGCTCACCAATCCGTGTGTATCTGTGTTTCTTTTGATGCCCTTATCACCCTTAGATCAACCTTGGTCACCAATCCATTGATCACAGCCCTTGGATTAGATTACCCCAATCATTTGACACGGATTCTCACGCGGATTGCTGATGTGTCATTCCCTTTGACATGCCAGGCTTCTAGACGTGCGTGTACATGTACCAATATACCCTTAATTGCTGTTATTTTTTGGTTAATTGGGTGAATTTTATAGTGAACAGTAATTAGGGTTCATCTCTGGGTTGGGGGTAAGAAAAGGGGGGCGGGTAATTTGAAGGGTAATAAATGAGTTTTTGGGTCGGGTTATGTGGTAAAAGTGACAGGCCGGGTAATTTTATTAAAAGGGTGGTGGGCTTTTGGGAGTAATGGGCTGGTGGGTTTTTGATAAGGGTTATTGGGTTTTTAGTAATAGTGTAAGGATTTTGGTTTTAGGTTAATAAACTTTTAAGGACCAAAGGTGTATAAGCTGAAAATCAAGGGACCAATTCTGTAATTTTCCAAACTTATATTCCAAGGGCTTAACTTGACAATCTCTGAAAGTTGGAGGGCTCTTGTGTCATTTCTTCCAAAATATTCTTCAAAGGATTAAAATTGACAACTTCTGAAAGATGAGGGACTAATCTGGCCAAAACTTCAAAACTTTATCCAGGGACTAATCTTGACAAGAAATGATTCTCTCAGGTTGATTTTGACATTTTGAGCTCAATTCCTTCCCCGGCTTCGGCTTTTGACTCTTTTCCATTCTCGTGCTCGTTTTTGTCGGTTTTCTTTGATTTTATGTCCATTTGTGAAAATATCCGTACCTGCACGATCACAAACACAAAAACACAATATCTTTGGCATTTCTGGTTAGTTTTTGGTCGTTTTGGTCTTAATTTGGTAAATAAAAGGTGTATGAATAAGCATACACCATGGTGGCAGCCCATGTAACAAGTAATAGGGTTAGCAGAGATGGGCTTGAAGGTGAAAAATCATCCCTCTTTTATGATTATTTCCGTATCCTTGATCTTGTCAAGTGTATTGAGGGTAAACAACAATAATTCATTAACTTTTTTGGTTAGATATGTTACAACTATAAAGTCTGAACCTTTTCGAAGAATTAACTATCTTCGAAAAGGTGGTTGTAACATATCTAACCAAAATAGGTCAATGAATTATTGTTGTCTACCCTTAATATACTTAATAAGATCAAGTATATGGAAATAATCATAAAAGAGTGATGATTTTTCACCTTCAAGCCCATCTCTGCTAACCCTATTACTTCTTACATGGGCTGCCACCAACAAACCTACATATCGCTCAAGGCTGTCCGCTTGTCCCCATTTACCAGTTGCACATCATCTAAAGATGCAAACTTTTCTGATGGAATGTGATCATGTAATGTAAATGTTAACGTTGAAATTTTAAAGTAGTTCATGTTACATAACACAACATTGAACTTTATTTTGTTTTTTTCTTTGTTAATGTATTGAATTACCAAAGTGAACATATAAAGTAATTGAAGATTTGAATAAAAGTTTCTCAGATTTGAAAATTTCCTTCTTTGTGTAACTTATTACAGTAAGATAAGAAATGCACTAGCATCTTGTATTCTTTGTAACATTTTTTTTTCTTTGTGTCATTATTACAGTAAGATAAGAAATGTACTAGCATCTTGTATTCTTTGTAACATTGGTATTGGTGCCCATATTTGTTATCATCAATGCAAACTTACCTATCACTATCTCAAAATTAATACAGTACACTGCTTAATAGGAACGAGACTTGTGACATACCAAATATTAAAGAAAGCAAGTAGAAATCAGCATAATTAACCAACGAAGTCAGATATTTAGATAAAAAATGAAGCTCGTTAAATCATATAAGTTTAAATATGCCTTTCCAAATTGTTGAAACTCAATCAAGTTTTTGGCGCCGCTGCCGGGAAATAGTTATTGCTTAGGTTTGATTTATATTTCATTTAGGTCTACTCACAAGATTCCTATCAAGTGAGTTTTTTATTTTCTTTTTCGTAACTTTCTTTAGTCTATCTTTTTCTTCGTGCACTTGTTTGTAATCCCTCTCATTTACTTCATGAATAATATTGATCACTTAATCCCCGTTATTCGTGTCTTTCGTCTTAGAAATTTCCAACTACCCATTCTGGCCCCCGTTATGGAAAACGAAAACTTACCAAACCTTTCACCCGACCATCACTTTGGCAATGATTCTGATATGGATGAATCTGACCACGACACTGCCCATGAAAATTGCCCTTTTTATTATTCAGATTCCGATGAGGACTTAGGTGATGGGGAAGTAATTGATGAGGTTAGGAAAGAAGAGGAGGTTGATCCTCTTAGGTATGTTGACCCTAGGACTAAAATCGAGAAGGATAACCTCTTTAATATGCTATTTCCTTGTAAAATCGGATTTAGGAGCTTTGATGCATACCTTAACTCATCTTTACCAATGAACATAATCTCTCATGCTAATTATAACAAATCATGGTAAATAAGTTAGAATATTAAGGAGATAATATTGTTGCTAGGGTTGAACCGCTGCATGTTTTTGTCGGAATTTTTGTTTACTTGGTTGATTTTATGGTCATAGAGGATTTAGGAGAGTTTATTGATGACAAAATAACCCAAGTCATATTTGGAAAGCCCTTTAAAAGGCTAACCAAGCTATATGAAAAACTTATGGATGGGTTGATTACATTCTCGGACGGAGACGAGGATTTCGTCTATCAAATGCCCCGCTCGCACCCTAGATTTAAGAAAATTTCAATTGAGGCATGTAATAGACTCCCCCCTCTCGATTTATTGAGTGAGAATGATAAAAGGAAAGGGCTTAAATATCCTCATGAAAAGAATAAGAGATATTATCGCGGATGTTTAGAGTTAAATGATGACTATAAGAAAGATGAGGCAACAATTAGGTGGCTCACGCTCGGGTATGTGAGCATTAGTGATACTAGGTAGGGCACGACTTTGAGTCTAGCTACAAGACTCGTTAATAAAGAAAAGCGCTTCTTGGGAGGCAACCTAATTTTTTTAATTGCTTGCTTGTTTTTATTTGATTTTATATATATGTTTCATCTTTAATTGTTTATTATTCATGTTTTACATATTTTGTGATAATGCTTTATTTTGTTTTTAACTTTACCTTAATCACATATAAAGGTATTTTACAAAAAGATAAGTGTAGGGAAGATCATATTTGTTTCTAAGAACGGATTTGACATGAATAATAACAAAGATTGATTTAGCATATATATTAGTGTGTTTGTTTGAGTCAAAGGCTTGTATCGAGTCACAATTAATGTTTTACATAATTTCCAGGTTTTAAAACTCAGATTTTTTTCAGAAATTTTCCAGAAACAAAATATAACAATTATGTCAGATCATTCCTGACGGTGTCAAGCATTACAACCTGACGGCGCCAGGTACTGTATCTGCATAATTTTCCAGGTTTTATTTTTCTGCTAGAAAAATCATATAATTTTGAAAAAAAAATTTTAATTTTAAAATTATAGGAATATGTAAACATTTATTTTGCAAGCAATATATCTTACTTTGCTTTCTAGGATTTAAACTTTATGTAGATTTTACCGCCGATTTTATGCGAGGTTTTTTGTGTTTGTTTTTTAGTTGTCTACAGGTTATATTGGACAAGAAGATGATTATATTTCAACAGTGAAGCTTATCATATTCATTTTCTTGTAGGAAGATTTAACCATATTTCCACATCGTCCATACCGAGCAAATTAGGGGAGTACTAGTTTCTTTTATTCTCTTTTATCTTTACTTGTATACTTTTTAGGAACATTGGAGACAATGTTCGGTTTAAGTGTAGGGAGCGTAAATTGGGATACCTTAGAAACTATAACTCCACTTGATTTTTGTTTGTTTTAGAGTAAACGTGTAATTAAACCAAGAGAAATACTTTTTAGGGTAATTTTGACACCAAATTAATTTTTTTTGCAACATATAAGAGTGAAACTTTAGTCTTAATAAGCGTCTCAAGGATAGGAATTATATTACTAGCACAAAAACCGGACCACTCAAAAAAAATTTCCATCCCAAACATGTGAGGTTCGCCTTTAGATATTTAGGAAAAAGCATTCATCTTTGATGCTTATGAGTGTACCGGTAGTATTTAGATTCTGGAACTTGCGTTTGTGATGCATCCCAAGACCACTAGTGAGACTATATTCGTGTAGTTAGGATTTGTTATATGCTAAGAGGCATTAGGATAACCCATGTTTTAAACATGTATTATAATTACTTTGACTTCATTAGTCAAGTAATTTTCCCACACCCTTGCGATGTACTCAATTTTAGTACACGATACCCCTAGTACACCCCTCAAAGCCTACCTTTTACGTTTCTAACTTTAAGAATATTACTTAAAGGAAGAATGTGTTACAATCCACCCCCAAATGTACACCCAAATCGCCTTAGCCTACCTTGTATGCACTCATCTTTAGTGCATTATTGTTACATGTTTAAACCCTTTGTTAATTATCTAATTGATTACATGTTGCTAAGTCGAGTCATATCTTGTACATATAGTTTTGGGATGATTGGGACTCATGGGTAAACGTACTAGTCGTTACAAAGTGATGGGGAATCATTAACCCCTATATACGTTAACGTTTTAAAGTACTCCTAGTGTTTTAATTTTCTTGATTTGAGTCTTTAGTTTAAATTATATAAAAGTTCAGGTGTAGGGAGGAAACGAGCTCCCTTCGATGTATTATTTTGGATGGTAGGGCAAGAGTGTATGGAGAAAAAAATCGGAAAAATGAAAAAAAAAATAGAAAAAGAAAAGTGGAATAAAACATACGGGCTACCATCTGCTTCTTTTATTTATGTTTAAGTCGATATAGTGTCTTGAAAAATACCAAAAAAGAGTTGTAGTTAGTTTAAGTAAGATTCGAGTCGAGTCTTGGCTTAGCAACGCCTCTTTGTACATGTAATTGACCAAGACAATTGACTTGCCAACAGTAAAATTCCCTTTATCCAACAAACTATGTTTTCCATACCCTTACACCTAACGTTATAACCCTTTAAAAGACCTCTTTGATAGTTTATCTTAGGTGCTTACGCCAAAGCGGTGGAGGTTTGATCATTTCCCAAGCCTATGGTAATCTATGTGCTATGACAGGTAGTGAGTGATAATTTTCCCGTTTCCATATGTGATATATAACTTTATAACACCCGAGAGATGAGAGAATCCAAACACTTAATGTGAAGTGCTAGTGTATAATTTCCGTGCTTGTTCTGACTAAGGTAGAACGATTGCATGTTGTAATTACTTTTATGTTAATGTTAAATGACCCCTAACTTGTAAATTAATTAGTATAAAAGCTCATTTACTTGAGGACAAGCAAATCCCAAGTGTAGGGATATTTGATAAGGATTTATTTGATACTTTTTTAAGGTGTCATTTAAGCCAAAAATCGTGTTTATATGATCAAATATTGCATCAAATTGTTTCTTTTCTCATTTTAGGTACTTGGGACGTGATTTCTGGAATTTGGAGCATTTTGGAAGTTTTTGGGCTAAAAAGTGAAGAAAACAGCAAAGTCGTGGAAAACCTGTCAGGAAATGCACCTGACGGCGTCACGCCTTAATAGGTGACGCCGTCACTTGAAGATAACGGAGTTTGGAAATTTTACATATGACGCTGATGACGTATGGTATGGATCCGGGTCATGCACCCATCCAATACGCAAACCCATCCAATACGCAAGCCCATCACAAATGGGCCATTACAACGATACTTGCAGCCCACGAGGCTCGCGAATACATAATTATACTTAAAGCCCACCACGAGTGGACTATCTAGTTAACGCCTAAGCCCATACAGGCCCAAGCCCGGTTATGGGCACTTATCTGGTATGCGATATCTTCCATTATTGTTGATAGATATCGGATACCGAAGATTAGGGAACACGAAACCAACTAGGGTTTCGTGTGTATAAATAGAGGTCTCCTCAGCCCTCTAAAGGTACGATACTAAACCCTAAGCTACAAGCCTTAACCTAAAACACGATTACTTATTCTTACGCCGGAGGATAATCGGGGGAAACAATCCCTCGATAAGCCTAACGGTGTTTGTTGTTTTCTTAGTGCGCAGGTCTCAAGCAACTCTACTCGAATTGGTACTCAAGTCAAGCCACGCCCAACTTTTGTATCAACAAGTGGCGCCATCCGTGGGACCATACACTAAGAGCTTTCCAAAAAAGACTAGAAACAGCAAAAAACTAGCAACATGAGTCAGTTACGAACTCAGCCTGACCAACTAACAGGAAGGTCGCAGAACGACCAGAACCCCAGGCAAACTACTGGAACAACCAGCGCACCTAGGGAAAGGGACCCAGAGACAATCACCCCAATCACAAGGGTACCCAACCGGATCCCCACCATAACCGTTGCCGCGAGGGAAACACCACGCGACACGTTCACCACTCCTGGACAGACAATGCCGGAGGTGAATCCATCGGAGCCACCACTAGCACCTCCGCGACATCAGGAACCCAACCTGGGGACGAACGTATCCGCGCTGGAGGGAGTCGTACCCGAGCTACCTCCAAGCGAGTTCGTGGCTAAAAATTTTGAATCCCTAACCTCCCTCCTGCGAGAGGAGGCAAAGAGAAGGTCGAACCAAAGCATTCAAGCTCGACTCAGTTTTGACTCAGAACTTGAGACATCCCCGCCACCTTCTCGCAGAGAACGACGAGGGAGAAACACCCGTCGAACACCGGTATTCGACAGAATCGGAGAAAGGAGGGAAGACAGTGAACCTGAGGATAGACAATATCGCTCGGGAAGCGAAACCAGTGGGCGCCGCCGTAGCGTTCATGACAGAATCGGCGGTCGCAGAATCCAAGAGAGACTGAGGGGACAGCGATATCCTCCAAGTGAGAGCCCCTCAAGTTCAAATTCAAGTGGTAGTCGGCGCAGTCGCAGGAAAAGAAGGACCCCACCTTCTAGCGACTCTGAGGACAGTCGCCGCGATAACCGCCAAAGAAGAAGTCCATCTTCAAGCAACTCCTCGGACAACGAGGAAAGAGAAACGGGCCATTGGAAATCAAGGAGAAGACATCGCAGTCGAGGGGACGAGGACATCTCCCGCCCCTGGCGCCGCCAAAAGATTGATGCGTTCACCAGACGCATCAGCGACTTCTCCGATAGCAAAAGAAGACGTTTGCCCACTAATGTGAAGACATACGACGGAACCGGTGATCCTGACGATCACCTAAAAGTTTTCGAATCTGCAGCTGCTATCGAAAATTGGCCACAACCTGTGTGGTGCCATATGTTCAACTCAACATTAGTAGGGAACGCACGCACCTGGTTTAGTAAGCTTCCACGGAGAAGCATCGATGGTTATGAAACAATGCGGAAAGCATTCCGCTTGAACTTCACCCAGAGGAAAAAGTGCGCCAAAAACCCTGTCGATCTCGCCAGGATAAGACAGCGCCAGGGTGAGTCCACGAGTGCTTTCGTGGAGCGCTTCAAGGACGAGTGCATACAGTTTAAAGCGTGCCCAGAGATATTAAAAATCTCGGCTTTCATGAACGGGGTCAATAACCCCGAACTCATTAAGAAACTCCACGACGGGGTACCACTGACCTTCGACGAAGTCATGAAACGTACCAGATCCTTCATCCAGGGTGAAACCGCTGCCGCGGACAGCAAAAAAGGCTACCCGACCTATAAGTCGCAAGACCAGTCCCGGAAACAATCCAATGACCAAGGTAGTAGCCAAAACAAGAGTTACCGCAATGAAAGGAACAGACGGGGGAATGATAAGTACACCCCGCTAACGAAAACCCCAGGAGAGATATTCGCGACAGAAGGCGCGAATTTTCCAAAACCGCCAGCAATGCGCACTCCAGAAGACAAGCGCACTGGTAATGGGTTTTGTGACTACCATGGCCAAAAAGGCCACACCACCAACGAGTGCGTCCAACTACGCCAACTTATAGAAAAAATGGTGAAGGAAGGAAGGTTGGACCACCTTGTTAAACATATAAAGGAGGGAAAGGACAAAAGCAGGTCCGAGGGTAAGAAAGATACCTCAAAGGATAAAGCAGGAACGATCTTCATGATACAATCATGGGACCGTAACACCAAGCAGAAGGTTACCCAATGTTTCTCACGGGGAAACAAGATCTCCTTCCCATCCTTAACTGCGGACAACGCAATCGCAGAGCCACTCATCATTGAGATACAAGCAGGGGGTCACGATATCCACCGCATGTATGTTGATGGAGGGGCATCTGCGGATATCATGTACGAGCACTGCTTCAATAGGCTCCGACCGGATATCAAACGCCAGCTAAACCCAGCCACCATGTCACTAACTGGTTTTGCAGGTGAAAAGATATGGCCTATAGGACAGATACGGTTACCAGTCACTCTTGGTAGCGATGAACACTCAACCACAGCCTGGGTGAACTTTATGGTAATTAGATCCCATTCGCCATACAATGGGATCATTGGAAGACCAGGGATATCTGCTCTACGCGCAGTGCCATCCACAGCGCATGGAATGATGAAGTTCCCGGTGGAAGGTGGCATTGTCACACTCTATAACAATACCACACCGCCCGGAGAATGCAACGCAGTCACCAGCGATACAACACCCACACCAACACAGCCAACAACAAAAGTCCCAAATCTTAAGGTGGCAATTCATCCTGACTACCCTGAACAACAGGTGTCATTGGGTGGATCATTGTCTGATAAAGGCAAGACTGCTGTGTGCGCACTCCTCCAAAGGAACTTAGATGTCTTCGCTTGGGAGCCAAAACATATGACAGGAGTACCGCGGTCAATCTCGGAGCACAGGTTAAACATCCGACAAGGATTTACTCCGATACGGCAAAAGAAGCGCGGCCAAGCCCCAGAACGCGCAAAGGCAATACTGGAGGAAGTGCACAAACTGGTGGACGCAGGGATCATGCGCGAAGTTTTTTACCACGACTGGCTCTCAAATCCAGTAATGGTAAAAAAGAGCGATGGTAGCTGGAGGATGTGTGTGGACTTCACGGACCTGAATAAGGCATGTCCACAGGACTGCTACCCACTTCCAGAAATAGACTGGAAAGTGGAATCGCTATGTGGCTACCCCTTCAAATGCTTCCTGGATGCATACAAAGGGTACCACCAGATTCAGATGGCAGAAGAAGACGAGGAAAAAACGGCTTTCCACACCAGCCAAGGCGTTTTCTGTTACACAAAAATGCCCTTTGGCCTGAAGAACGCAGGAGCCACTTACCAACGCTTGGTGGACAACGCGTTCGAGAAGCAAGTTGGCCGCAACTTGGAAGTCTATGTAGACGACCTTGTCATAAAAAGCCATACTGAAGATGAGATAGTGCGGGATATTGAGGAAACCTTCAGCACGCTGAGGAAGATAAACATGAAACTCAACCCTAAGAAATGCACCTTCGGGGCAACGGAGGGCATGTTCTTGGGATACTTGATAGAACAGGATGGCATTAAAGCGTGTCCCGAGAAAACAGATGCAGTCATCCAACTTCCATCGCCACGCACCCTGAAGGAAGTCCAGTCCTTGAACGGAAAACTGGCTGGACTAAATAGGTTCCTCTCAAAATCAGCGGACAAGTCGCTCCCCCTTTTCAAAACACTCAAGAAGTGCACGAAAAAAGGAGACTTCCGCTGGACCGCAGAAGCAGAGGAGGCTTTCACGCTACTAAAACAAACAATAGCGGCGCTCCCAAAATTAGTAGCACCCCAACCAGGGGAAGAACTAATTATCTACCTATCCGCAACTCATGGCGCGATAAGCGCAGTACTGTTAACGGATAGGAACTCAGTGCAAACACCGGTGTACTTCGTCAGCAAAGCACTCAACAAGACGGAGGTCAACTACACCGCTATGGAAAAACTGGTGCTGGCGTTAGTATTTGCAGCCAAGAGACTACGCAGATACTTCCAAGCGCACCCAATTGCCGTGATCACAGATCAGCCCATCAAACAGGTGATATCCAGGCCCGAAGCTTCGGGACGACTGAGAAAGTGGAGTGTACTATTGGGCGAGTATAATATATCTTACAGACCACGCACTGCGGTCAAGGGACAGATACTCGCGGATTTTATTGTGGAAAAACCAGAAGATGAGCCCACACTCCCACAAACCAAAGAAAAACTGGAAGAACCATGGATCCTCTTCACGGATGGATCCTCGTGCACTGATGGGTCAGGCGCAGGCCTCATCCTCACTAACCCTGAGGGGATGGAATTCACTTACGCACTGCGTTTTGAATTCACTGCCACGAACAACGAGGCAGAATATGAAGCCCTAATAGCTGGACTACGCATTGCACACCGAATGGGTGTACGTAACCTAGAGGCAAACGTAGATTCAAGATTAGTGGCCAACCATGTGTTAGGCGAATACGTGGCCAAGGAGGAAAACATGATCCAATACCTCGCCAAGGCCAAATCATTAATCCAAAACTTTGACAGATTCACGATCAAACAGGTTCCTCGCGGAGAAAACAAGAAAGCAGATGCACTGAGCAAGATAGCATCCACCAGCTTCGCACATCTGTCAAAACAAGTTTTGGTTGAGATCCTGAAGGATAAGTCCATCTCAGAGATGGAAGTGTCAACGGTGATAGAGGAGGAAGAACCAACGTGGATGACCCCCATCATAGAGTTCATAAGCAAGGGGAATCTCCCACAAGACCAGAATGAAGCCCGAAGGATAAGACGTACGGCGCAAAAGTTTGAACTCAGAGATGGCGTACTATATCGGAGATCTTTCCTCCAGCCATGGCTACGGTGTGTAGGCCCACTCCAGGCAAATTACGTGCTTCGGGAGATACACGAGGGATCATGCAGCATGCATTCCGGACCACGGTCCGTGGTCGCGCGGGCACTCCGATCAGGATACTACTGGCCAACAATGCACCATGATGCACGGGAACTGATAAAAAAATGCCACGACTGCCAGGTTCACAGACCAATCCCGCGGCGGCCACAACAAGAACTCTCACCAATCACCGCGCCATGGCCGTTCTACAAGTGGGGCATCGACATTGCTGGACCCTTTCCTGCCGCAGCAGGGGGGTTAAAATTTCTAATTGTGGCTGTCGACTATTTCACAAAGTGGATTGAAGCAAAAGCTGTAGCCACAATAACTGGCAACCAAGTCAAGAGATTCGTATGGGACAATATTGTGTGTCGATTTGGTTTACCAGGAGAAATCATCTCGGATAACGGAAAACAATTCCGGGACAATCCATTTAAGGACTGGTGCGAACAATTGAACATCAAGCAACACTTTGCATCCGTAACCCATCCCCAAACAAATGGCTTAGTCGAGAGAGCCAACCGCAGTTTAGGAGAAGGAATGAAAGCGCGCCTAGACAAACACAAAGGGCGATGGGTGGATGAGCTCTCACATGTCCTATGGGCGCACCGCACAACCATCAAGGTCAGTAATGGAGACACCCCCTTCTCACTTGTCTACGGGACAGAAGCCGTTATACCAGCTGAGATTGGGATGCCAACCATTCGCACAGCAGAAGTTAACGTCGCGACAAACGACGAGGAACGACGAGTAGACCTGGATTTACTGGAAGAAAGGCGTGAGCGCGCCGCAATACGTGAAGAAAAATCCAAGTCAAAGATGAAGGGGTATTACGATGCCAAAGTTCGTCATGTTTCTTTCCGACCAGGGGACTTCGTGTACAGAGCAAATGATTCCAGCCGCGCAGAAGACACGGGGAAACTCGGACCAAAATGGGAAGGCCCCTACGAAGTCATTGAAGCACTTGGAAAGGGCGCATACAAGCTACGCGACACAGATGGCCAAGAGCTACAGCGCACATGGAATGTTGGCAATCTCAAGAGATGCTACCTCTAGATAAGGCTACGGCCCAACACGCGGACATACATGCGTTTTAGTATACGCCCAATAAATGTCCGCAAATTTACTTTTTTATTATTATTGTATTCCCTTTCTTCATACAAGTATGATTCTGTTTTTATTTTCCAAAAAACTTGCAAGTATTAAATAAAACATACCATGGTTTCTAGCTAACTCCATGGCACGCATTTTATTCATTAATTACATATTATTGATTTATATATTGATATCCATGATGGTATTGCCCACGCGGCGTGCATGCACTTATTAAAAACCCACGACGGTAATAGGATGAGTAAACCTACTAACGGACTCGTTGAGTAAGAGGGTTGCAAACCCATCAACATCGGATCGCGAATCCTTGTTAAACACCTTATCTCTAAGACGTTAGGGTAAGTTCTTTGCGCACTCCACGACGGATGCGCGATAACGCACACGATGCATGTTTAACAAAATAATAAGAGTTAAGATAATTAACCCTTAAATGTAAAATGGTAAAACACAGTACGCTGGGACCATTGTTTGTACAAAGATTTGCATACAAAATTTATGTTTTCTTTTAAGTACAAAAAACACCTTCGTATACCATTACGACTGCTTTTAGAATTGTACATAGTTATGATTCTTGTGCCACGAGCAAGTTCTTATGTCTATATATATGTGAATACGTGGATAGTTTCAATCACAAGATATCAAGTCGGCATCACAAATATTTTGTCAACCAAAAATATATATACTTATAACCATAATTCAAAATGCACAACAAAGTGTTAACAAAACACTCAAAATAAATACAACTAGATGCTTTTAACGCGCCTCAAACCAGAGACACTGCTTCCTTCTACGGAAGGCGCGGCCTCGCTGAGCCTGGTCAGCAGCTCGGCATCAGTAAGAGACACCGTCT
>LBNU01032756.1:0-10453 GCA_014162995.1 Artemisia annua
CGTTTTATCAAAAATACCAACAAAGTGAGGTCAATGTTATCGTGAGTGACAACAAGACATGGAGAAATACAAGTAAACCTTTTAGGAAAAAGATTACCTCGTAAACTCGTGCAATGTGATATTTGTGAGACCGGAAAGTGATTTCCCGGGTCGTACCCCAACGAGGTGTGAATGGAAAGCTTCGTGAAAAGATCGAGATTAAAATGCTTGTATGTTTGGTTGAGAGAATTTGTTTGGAATTTTGGTACTTTAAAATTATGTAAATTAATAATTAACAAACGAAAATGAAAATAAATGAAACCTAAAAGGGAACATACACAAGGGAATACTACGGGAATCTTAAAACTACTTAAAAAACTACGGGAAACAAGTTAGGAAAAGCGGGGAATCCTAAATCACATTTTAAATTAAACACGTGACGTTTATTAAAAATAAACGTCAACGCGCAAAATAAAACATGAATTATGAGCTACGCTAATCCTACGGGCATAAAAATAATTTTCTTACGTACTAAATGACAAAAGACAATTTTAGAAAAAAGAAAATTAATTATTTAACAAAAATCCTATTTATTATGATTTAAAAACTATTTATCACTAATTAAATCAAAATAAATACTAAAACTATATAATTAAATCTGAAATTTTTTTATAAGATACTTTAAACTATAACAACTCTGGGAAAAATGTAAAAACTACAGATTCAGTGCAAATTAAGCTACAAATTAGCTAATATAAAACTAATAAGTTAAATAAGCAAAGAAAACAACAAGTAGATAAGTATTAAATGGTACAGAATTATAAATGAAAGACCCTAGGGCGCTGATGGTTTGAGAGTTTGTGTGTTTGAGTCGATGGTGCTTGAGGTCAAGGGTTCGACCCCTGACTTTTGCAATTTTGACAAAACATTTTTTCTCTTTTTTTTTCTTTTTGTTTTACCAGCTCAGAAACACTAGTCACATCTTAACAACAATTATAACACAACAGCAACAAGATTAAACATCCAAACAGGAAAATCAAATGCTATCTTAAGAACAAAGACAACAAGTAGCAGCAATAAGGCAACAACAAACATCCAACAATTGGCCAAAATACGTTTAAACAACAACAACAGCAGCAACAAAGCATCAATAAACAAAAATAACAACACGTGACAAGAACTAGAAGAACTAATAATCAAATCAAGCTCAGTTGCATTTAGGTATACTCAGCAGAATCAAGCAAAAGGGCAGGCAGAGGCCTAGCTTAAACTCACTGAATAAGCGAAAGATAGCAAAATAAATATTTCTCCAACAATTCACTGCTACTGGCTCCCTATAACACCAAATATCATCCCATAAATTCAAAAGATGGATAAGATATCAGCCCAAGAAAAAAAGGTCAGAGTGGAAAGTTCAGGGTGCAGGGCAGCATTGTGGCTAATAGCAGGCTGATTTTAAGATAGCAAACAAGCCTAAAGATGTAAAATAAGCTCAAAACCATAAACCCTATACTACTAACTACTACTATTACCATTTTCAAACATCAAATTCTACTCTAGCATCCCTAAAATGGCTAATGAAAATGGTGTGAGGCTGCTTTGCTGACTGAATGCAGAAACAGCAAAAGGGTTCAAAAATGGAACATTTGACCCACAAGAGTCAAAGACAGGATAAGCAATACTACTCTAATCTATTAGTGACATGCATTGAAATAATGAATTCAACTTAAAAGGGCTAATAGTTACGGATAAAACTCACAAAAGAGCAAGCTAGGAAACTTAAAAGCTAGTTGAGAATACAAAAACTAACTACAAATCTACTAATGACAGTAAAACAAAGCTAACATGATTTATGAAATAGGCCAAAACAACTTTTTGGATTAAAGAAAAGCTTGTGCCAAACACCCCCTTAAGGTGTTGGCTGTGATGGAATTAAAACAGGACAGGGGATTTCTAGCTAATGAGGAAAAGATACATTTATAATAAGCAACTATGAGATCACACAAGCTACCTAAACTGTAAATAAGCAGTAATGATTAAGCTAAAAAGCACTTTTTAACAGGAAATTTGAATTTTTATTAAAAGACTGAGAATTCTGAGTACAATAAAGTTTTTTAAAGACTGGGATTAAAACATTAATAAAAACCTAAATTAAACTAAAACCTACTAACTACCTAATGCCCTTGAGGCTTACATAACATAACCTATTTATACTACTCTTCAACTAGGGTTACATCTGCCTTTCTCTTGTCTTCTTGCTCTATGTGTTTGTTCAGTGAGTAAGGAGCTTGTGAATCCCATTGTGTGCTTTCTCCAATACATCTCAGCCATTGATTATTTTGCTCCCCACTTCTATGAGTTTAAGCCGTTGGATGACTTTTAAGCCCAAGGATTGGTGAATGGAGATGGTAACATGTGAAGGAATGTGATTGGTAATGGTGAGGGGGTTAATTTTGAGGAGAGGGTATGCGTGTAGCAGGAGAGAGCAGGGGTGATGGTGATTGTTTTGTAGGTAAAGAGAAGGATGAAGGAGACAGGTTTTTTTTTGTTTGACCAGTTAGGGTTAAGATACGTTTATTAAACGTATGGATAGCTTTGGGTTTGGTCCAACTGGGTGTGATGGGTTGGAGTAAGTTGGGCTGGGAGTGTTGAGTTAGATTTAGGATTGGGTTAAATAATGGGTTGAGGTTATGTTTAATTTAGGATTTAATTAACAAAAGTTAATCAAGGGACTAACTTTGCAATTAGGTTTAGGACTAGGGGTAAAAATGTGATTTTGGTTTTGGGTTCGGTTTTCCATGCTTACTCCATCGCCATATCCCGGGGTTGATTTTGACTTTTCTTTTCTTCGATAAATGCTCAAATGATGTCGAGTCGATCCGAAAATGTCCATCTTTTTACTCTTTTTCCATCCAAGCTCGGTTTTATCCACTTTTGCCTTGTTTTCACTTCTTTTGTACCTGAAATACACACAAACGCACTCCAAGGATATTTATAACATTTTTTGGTCATTTTAAAGTGTTTTTGATCGTTTTGACTCGGAAAATGGACGAAAAGATATGTGCAAAAAGGCGCATATCAGTCTCATCCATCTAGGTATATATTTCTTGCCTTTAGATCTTACACCTTTATTTCATGAGAACCTTAGTGTCACAATCCGATAGGTCATAATAGTCTCAAAAGTGTCTTAAGTGTCCTAGAGTCTTCATGCATACTCACTTCCTTATTCATCATATTGTTCCCTTCCAAACAATCCACTCCTTTGTCAAGAGATAGTTAGATAGTAATCTAATACCTCTCTAAGTTAATGTGACAACTAAAATATTTCATCCGAAATGTTTAAGTATTTTTAATTGGCGAAATGCAAATTAAAATGTCACTCATTGTTCATGTATATTTCTTGAGTCATGACTCTATTATAATATAGAAGTCAAACACCTTCCGTCCACCTCTTCCGCTACCATCTTTAGGAAAACCTCATAACTCGTTTTTTTGTGATTATTCTTTAAACGTTCGCAATATTCAAGAAGAGCTACTTAACTTCATGGACGAAGTTCATTGTATGTTATCCTTCATCCTTCATGTCATTGTCAAGCTTATCACTTTCGTGTTGATTCGCCTTTATTTGTNTTGAGTCATGACTCTATTATAATATAGAAGTCAAACACCTTCCGTCCACCTCTTCCGCTACCATCTTTAGGAAAACCTCATAACTCGTTTTTTTGTGATTATTCTTTAAACGTTCGCAATATTCAAGAAGAGCTACTTAACTTCATGGACGAAGTTCATTGTATGTTATCCTTCATCCTTCATGTCATTGTCAAGCTTATCACTTTCGTGTTGATTCGCCTTTATTTGTTTTGTTACACTTTACATCCCGATGAGCGTGAACCTAAACCCAAATCACACCACTTACATATATCCTTCTACCTTAAACCCAAACCCACATCACACCACCAAACTCTCCAACATTCTTACTTCCAAGAATATACCTCCATTGGCCCAACATATTTACCCGCAATTAACCTCTTCCTTGTCAAACTTTCCACCACCAATGTGAAACGAAAACCGAGTCATCCTTTATACTACCAATCTCGAGTCATCCACGATTTCCATGCCCTCAAAGAAACCAAAAATCAATATCATATCTCGTAAACAATAAACCTCAACCTCTAATTTCATATCATAGTGCACCTAATGTACCATCTAAAACACACTCCACCACATCTTCATCCATCAATGGATATCCCAACTCACAATTGTCTCCACCACCAAAAGTGTCACCACCACCTCCTACCCAAGAAATTCATTCCATGAATATCGCTCTTTCACTCTCACCCATCTTCACCAATAACTCCACCTAATCATCTTCACAAGAAGATTCAACCATGTAACCATCTCCTACACTCTACTAAATGTGTCATCACCACTATAACTTAATCCGTAGAGGTCAAACCATCTTTAATGATACATAAAGCTATGTTCACCCTTGTGTCGCTCTTTGAATCAAAGGGCAACCGTCATATCCATACACTCATAAACATGTTTGTCTATGTCATCAAACGTCAAGTGAATTTCATTATGAAATGTGTCTTTTCCACTTTCTAACAAGTGAAGAACACAAAGAAGATAACCATGCTTCAAGTGTTGTCGAGTCATCACCACCTCATCCAACAGAATTTCATTACGAAATGCGTCTTTTCCACTTTCTAGCAAGTGAAGAACACTAAGAAGATATCCAAGCTTCAAGTGTCGTCGAGTCATCACCACCTTATTTCACATATCCACTTTCGGCCGTCAACCAACAAAACACCAAAATATCCCATGATTCCCAATCATCCACCTTTATCAAACGATATATTAATCTAAACCATACTTGTGAACCCTTTTCAATCAGATTCCCTTTCCATCCATGCTCATCCATATTCGTTTTTCTACGTTAAAAAAATGTACCATCTTCATCATCGTCTTCTTTTAATTCTTTTTGAGTATATATTTTGGCATGTTTCACCAAAATATGTTGGTCGATTTTTTTTTGGTCGTAATCATTGCCATGTCTTAAGCATTGGTCATGATATTTTGGATTTAGGTTGTTGCTTTCAAAACAATAATTGCATGTATCATATTTTTAGTCCATATACCTTAGACGTCCATATCTAAGTGTCATGCATATATCTATCATCATCATTATGTATATGTACATTCTTTTTCCACTAACTTTGCCTTGTAGCACTCTTTCGTTACTTGACTTCTTGGTGCCTCAAATAAGGTGGAGCATACACCAAGGGGGACCATTGGCGATGTGTATTACATCCATATCTTTACATATTTTTGTTGCAAGAAACTAACCCTTGATGCATGTTAAAAGTTTGCAATTTATTTGATCCATGGATCTGCTAGATTCATGTTTTATGAGTTATAGTTTACATAGTTTGTCATCATCAAAAAGGGGGAGATTGTTGGCATAAATATTAGATATTTAATCTAAACACCCTCTTCATGTTTGATGATGACAAAGATGTAAGTTACAACACATAACGTAAAGTGCTTTAAGTTACTTGTGATCACAAATCATCTATGCATTCATACGTCAACATCTCTCGACATCTCAACGTCTCGAGTATGCTTCAATAATCACTTAAGGTATGTATAAACAAATGTCTAATAAATTTTATGATAAAACGGATTTTTAGTTAGACATTACAAATACGTCAACATCTCTCGACATCTCAACGTCTCGAGTATGCTTCAATAATAACTTAAGGTATGTATAAATAAATGTCTAATACATTTTATGATCAAAGGGATTTTTAGTTAGACATTACAAATTTTATAAAATGTTATAAACATTTTTTATATTTTAGAAAAACACTTTTGGTAATTAAAGGAAAATGTTTAATTCAAAATAAATTTTTGAATTCAAATTTTTAACCAAAAACAGTTAAAATTTTACTAAATAAACTTTCCCTAGAAAAAGACAAGTTTTTTGACCGTTTCGATAGGGCAGCCCCCTTAATTGTATGGGCAGCCCCCTTAATTTTAAGGGGGCCGACACCTATTTAAGGGGGCCGACACGCTCCTATTGTCATAAATGATTCCGTATAAATACTGGTTCATTTCTGCAACTTTTCCCAACCTTTTACACTAAAATTTTCAGTCCCAATCCTTTCTAAACATCCTTCTAAATCCTTTGATCATAAGATTATAAGCTTTTTTTTCAAGTGATTCAATCCTTCACCACTCAAAGTGCAAGAGAAGAATACTTCTCATCATCAAGTCAAAGAAGTATTAGAGTCTAGTTAGTATTGATGTGAAGTCGTGGAAATAAGTTATGTAAGTACATGTAATAAGTAGATCAAGATGATCTTACTTAGTAGTGAGTCAATAGGTGAGTAAAAAGAGGTGGGAAGAAGTTGTAATATGAAGAAGTCATGTAGGTGTGAAGAAGTAGTAGTATGAAGAAGTCATGTAGGTGTATAGAAGTAGTATTGTGAAGAAGTCATGTAGTCTTGAAGAAGTAGTGGCGTGAAGTAGTCGAGTAGTTTTGAAGAAGTAGTGGTATGAAGAAGTCGTGTGTAGAAGTTGTGTAGTGATCGAAGTCGTGTTGTGAGTTTGGTCCTAGCTAGCATTAGGACTTGACATTTTGCTTGGTGTCATTAACGGTGTAAGCAAAGGTGTGTACGGTTTTCTCCGCCAAAACGGAGCTTGTTGAGTAGTGTTGTGAACTCTCGAGTAGGTGATGAGACAAAAAGTGTTACGCTTTTAGGGGGTCATTTAAGCCCTAATTCGTATAAATGTGATCAAATATTGCCCTAAATCATTCCTTTTGTCATTTTAGGTACTTTTGAGAGGAATTCTGGAAAACATGCATATTTGGACGTTTTTAGAGAATAAAAGTGAAGAAAACGACAAAGTCTCAAAAGATGGTGAATTTACAACCTGACGGCGTCAGAGTCACAAGGTGACGCCGTCAAAAAGCCTTGACAAAAGAGTGGAAACCAATTATCAAATGACGGGCAAGAGAAAATTTTGGACTTAACACCTGACGCCGTCAGGTGTTAGAAAGTGTAGGCCGTCAGGAGTAAAGTTAAGGAGTGACGGCCCAGAAGGATTTATAAGGTGACGGTGTCAGAAGTGGATCTAGGCCATCCGAGAAACCTAATGGCGGCGAGCTGACGGCATCAGCCCTTATAACCTGACGCTGTCAAAATGTAAAATATATATATAGTTTTCTAATTTTCATTCATTAGGGTGGAACTTTGTGGAGAACTTTTAGGGCAAAACCCTAAGACGAATTTTCTTTAGGGTTTCCAACCCTTGGAACCCTCATACTTAATTAAAGATAAGTCTTCAATTTAATTTAATCTTCATGTCTATGTGTTGGTTAACTATCTATCTTGCTTGTCTTTCAATTAACATGTGTAGCTAAATTCTCTAGTGTTTGCTTAGATCTAGTGAAACCTAACTATTAATTATTGGTTGATTGGTGTGTGTTGTTGTTTGTTGGGATGTTTGTTCCATCAATGTTAGGCTCAAGAAAACTGGCCAACCTCCTTTATGGTAACGTGCTTGAACGTCTTGGGAAACATGTAGCCAAGGCATACTAGGCTATAAAGGTAGTATTTAACGCATGAGCCACTGTTTACAATCCCTATGGTTGTGCCGTGCATGGCATAGGAGGAGATAAAAGCTCATAGAATTGGAGAGATATGTATGCCACTCCATGAGTTATTAGGAATACACCCTTCATCCACACAAGTAACATACATATCAATTAACCGGTAAAAGATAGTTAGGGAGTAATGAAATCTAAGTAAACACAATTTTCTCCATATTGTTTTCACAACCAAATAGTTTAGATATTTTATTTTTCGTTTGCAATAGTAGTAATTTTGGGTTAGTTGACTAGCAACTAATTCCGCCCACTCCTTCAAAACCGAGATTTTACTTGCTTTCATAAAAACATAAAAAATACAAAAAGAATCTTCCTTCCACCCTTAGGCCTATTAGAGTAGTTTTTCTATCCTAACGAACACTATTCCCTGTGAGAGAACGATCAATCCCCCGTACTTACCAACATCTTATATTACTACGGTCAGGTACACTGCCTGGTGGGGTTGTAAGCCTCTTGAGATCCCTCGAGAGGTAAAACCTGTTGTAAGGTCACAAAACCACGCATCAAGTTTTTGGCGCCGCTGCCGGGGAATAGTTATTGTTTAGGTAGAATTTTTATTTCTTTAGGTCTACTCACTAGATTCCTTTCTAGCGAGATTTTTATTTTATTTTTCTAGGATTTTCTTTTGTCTATCTTTTTCTTCGTGTTTTTGTTCGTAACCATTGCCATCCGCCATCATGGAAGGTGGTAATATCCTTGATCCCAACAACCCAATTCAACCAAACCACCCACCACAACCAAACCAACCTCCTAGACCCCGCACCTTAGGAGAGTATTCCCGACCTAGCCACCTTGGCTATCGCAACACTATGAATAGGAATGACCGACTTTTGAGAGTTATGGATTATGTTTCGCGACATGGTAGAATGGATAGAGAAATTAGGGCGTTTAATGAGCTTAACGAATTAATAAATAAAGAAAAGAGACTCGCCCAAATTAGCAAGAATAATGAGATTAAGTATAGAGATGAACTAGAGGCAACTCAAAACTCATCACTAACCCTTGAGGAATTAAGCTACTATAAGTTTCTTCCAAAATGCCCTTGCCCCGCTAAGCATCGAGAGCACCCTTGGATTAGGAGAGGAAACTATCTTAATGTGAAAATTCCATGCATGATTGGTAACATGTTTAGAGAACATACCTATGTCGATTTAAAGGCCCTAGTTAATATCATGTCTAGGCTTTACTACAATTGGATCATGAGTGACAAATTAAAACCTCGGCAAGACCCCTATAACCCAAACCGTTTATGCAATTTTGTAGGAAGGGCCAAAGGTTTACACGTCTTTGTTGGGAATATCGTGTATCAATGTGATTTTATGATTCTAGAAGACGTAAGGGGGATTATAGTTAGGTGAGATAGTTTTGGGAAAACCCTTCATCGAGGTGTCCAATATGATTTACGATAAGGATGAAAGCATTGCTACATTCTCAAGTGGGGTCGGGTATGTTAAGTACATGATGCCCTATAAGTTTGAGAAGTTCAAGGATGTTGAGAACTTAGATGTTGATAATATCCCAANTCTAGAAGACGTAAGGGGGATTATAGTTAGGTGAGATAGTTTTGGGAAAACCCTTCATCGAGGTGTCCAATATGATTTACGATAAGGATGAAAGCATTGCTACATTCTCAAGTGGGGTCGGGTATGTTAAGTACATGATGCCCTATAAGTTTGAGAAGTTCAAGGATGTTGAGAACTTAGATGTTGATAATATCCCAACGTTCGAAGTTAGTAATGTTGATCAAGGCGATAACCGAATCAAGTATTCGGGGTATTTGGCACTAGGCCTGGAATACAAATGGGATCATGAAGTAATTAGAAGGTTCAAAACCGCATTTCTTTTGCGGTACGGAGAAACGTAGATAACCGTGACTTTGAGTCTAGCTACAAGACTCGTAAATAAAGAAAAGCGCTTCTTGGGAGGCAACCCATGCTTTGTGTGTCTTTGTGTATTTATTTGATTTTATTTGCTTCCGTATGTAAGTTATATTTCTTGTTATTGATTCATGCTTCAACCTAAATTGTGAAAATGCTTTATTTTGTTTTTAACTTCGTCTTAACTACATATAAAGGTATTTTGCAAAAGCTAAGTGCAAGGGAAATCTAAATCGGTTTATATAGAACGAATGAACATGAATCATAACAATGAAATTAGCATACATATTAGTACTTGTTTGAGTCAAATGCTTGTATCGAGTCATAATGAATTTTTGCAGGAATTCCAGGAAGTAAGATCTAATCTATCCAGAATTTTTCCAGGAAACTTAACATGAGAATTCTGTCAGAGTTTTCTGACGGTGTCAGGGTTAACACCTGACGACGTAAGGTTAAAATTTTCTGCAATTTTTGAAAGTTTTGTATTTTTCCGGAAACCTAAAAAGTTTTGTCAATTCTTTAACTTATAATCTCCAGGAATTCTGCAAAATATTCATTCCACAAGCATTATATCTTATTATGTAGATTTTACCGCCGATTTTACGCGAGGTTGGCCTTTATCTTTTTCAGGTTAACAGGTTATTGTGGACAAGAAGACGTTTATTATTTTGGAAGGGAAGCTTTGAACGTTCGTCTCTCTTGGAAGAAGATCTAACCATGATACTTCAGTATCCACATCAAACGATTCAGGGGAGTATTTGATTTCATTCTTTCATTTTATTTACTTTTACGTCTTTTATTTAAACATTGGGGACAATGTTCGGTTTAAGTGTAAGGGGGTAAATGAAAGCACCGTTGAGAATACACCTATGCTTGATGTTTTGCTTTGTTTGATAGTAAATTTGTAATAAAACCAATAGAA
>LBNU01032756.1:10474-37773 GCA_014162995.1 Artemisia annua
ATTTGATTTCATTCTTTCATTTTATTTACTTTTACGTCTTTTATTTAAACATTGGGGACAATGTTCGGTTTAAGTGTAAGGGGGTAAATGAAAGCACCGTTGAGAATACACCTATGCTTGATGTTTTGCTTTGTTTGATAGTAAATTTGTAATAAAACCAATAGAAGTATTTGTTAGGGCAATTTTAGCGCCAATTTAAAATTTTTAACAACATTTAGAAGTGAAACCTTGATCTTAATGAGCGTCTCATGGATAGGAAATTGTATGACTAGCACAAAACCGTACCACTAAAAAATTTTCCACCCCAAATATGTGAGGTTCACCCCTAGAATTGGTAGGAAAAGCATCCATCTTTGGTGCTATGATGTGTGTACCGGTAGCATTTAGATTCTAGAACTTGCGTTAGGAACATCTCAAATCCACAAGTGAGACTACATTCGTGTAGTTAAGATTTACTACATGATAAGAGGCATTAGGATTAACCCATTGTTTTACACCCGTATATTTGTTATAATTACATTGACTTCATTGGTCAAGTAATTCTCCCACACCCTTTGCGTTGTATCCACTTTTGGTACACGATACCCATAGTACACCCCTCCGAGCCTATCCTTTCGTTTCGACCTTTGAGCATCTTACTCAAAGTGAGAATTTGTTAACACCCCACTAAATGTACACCCAAATCGCCTTAGCCTACCTTGTATGCACCCACCTTTGGTGCATTATTGTGAAAAGATTTGTTAAACCCTTAGTTAATTATCCTGTCAATTACATGGTTGCTAAGTTAAGTCATATCCTTGTACATATTGTTTTGGGACGATTGGGACTCATGGGTAAAGTACTAGTGTAATGGAGTAATGGGGAAGAGCAACATTATTACCCCCATACGTGCTAAATATTTAAAAAAGTACTCCAAGTTTTTCGATTATCTTAATTCGAGTCATTAGAATAGTGATTGTAAAGTNNTAAGTCGAGTCATATCTTGTACATATTGTTTTGGGATGATTGGGACTCATGGGTAAAGTACTAGTGTTATGGAGTAATGGGGAAGAACATCATTTATTACCCCTATATGTGCTAAACGTTTTCAAAAGTACTCCAAGCTTTTCAATTATCTTAATTCGAGTCATTAGCATAGTAATTGTAAAGTTGTTTAAAGATTCAAGTGTAAGGGGAATGCAACTCCCCTATGATGTATTATTTTGGATGGTAGGGCAAGAGTGTATAAAAAAAATCAAAAAACCAAGAAAAATACAAAAAAAAAAATGTGAAAAAGAAGAAGAAAAACATACGGACTACCATCCCGCTTCCTTTTATGTTCTTTTTAGTTTTTGTTATTTCATTTTTAGATTAAGATTGAGTCGAGTCTTGACTTAAGCATTGATGTAGAGTGCATGTATTTGATCATGATAATTAGCTTGCCACCACTAAAATACCCTTTATTCCAACCAAACCGTGTTATCGTATCCTTACACCTTACGTTATAACCCTTTGGAAAGACCTCTTTGATAGTTTATCTTAGGTGCTTACGCCTAGTGGAGGAGTAATTGATCCTTTCCCAAGCCTATGGTAATCTATTTGCTATGGCAAGTAGTGAGTGTTATTTTCCGTTTCCATTTATGAGATATAAACTTTATGACACTTGAGATATGTGAGAATCCAAACACTATTTGTGAGGTGCTAGTGTATGATTTTCGTGCTTGTTACGATTAGGGTCGAATAACTATTTGTTATAATTACTTTTATATTCGTGTTAAATGACCCCTAACTCATATTTTGATTGGAATAAAAGCTCATTTGCTTGAGGACAAGCAAATCTCAAGTGTAAGGGTATTTGATGAGACGAAAAGTGTTACGCTTTTAGGGGGTCATTTAAGCCCTAATTCGTATAAATGTGATCAAATATTGCCCTAAATCGTTCCTTTTGTCATTTTAGGTACTTTTGAGAGGAATTCTGGAAAACATGCATATTTGGATGTTTTTGGAGCATAAAAGTGAAGAAAACGACAAAGTCTCAAAAGATGGTGAATTTACAACCTGACGGCGTCAGAGTCACAAGGTGAAGCCGTCAGAAAGCCTTGACAAAAGAGTGGAAACCAATTATCAAATGACGGGCCAGAGAGATTTTGGAAATTAACACCTGACGCCGTCAGGTGTTAGAAGATGTAGGCCGTCAGGTTATGAGTTAAAGAGTGACGGCCCAGAGAGGAATAGAGAGTGACGGCGTCAGAAGTGGATCTAGGCCATCCGAGAAACCTAATGGCGGCGAGCTGACGGCGTCAGCCCTTATAACCTGACACCGTCAGAATGTAAAATCTATATATAGTTTTCTAATTTTTGTTCATTAGGGTGGAACTTTGTGGAGAACTTTTAGGGCAAAACCCTAAGACGAATTTTCTATAACTTTTAGGGTTTCCAACCCTTGGAACCCTCATGCTTAATTAAAGATAAGTCTTTACTTTAATTTAATCATCATGTCTATGTGTTGGTTAACTATCTATCTTGCTTGTCTTTCAATTAACATATGTAGCTAAATTCTCTAGTGTTTGCTTAGATCTAATGAAACCTAACCATTAATTATTGGTTTATTGGTGTGTGTTGTTGTTTGTTAGGATGATTGTTCCATCAATGTTAGGCTCAAGAAAACTGGCCAACCTCCTTTATGGTAACGTGCTTGAACGTCTTGGGAAACATGTAGCCAAGGCATACTAGGCTATTAAGGTAGTATTTAACGCATGAGCCACTGTTTACAATCCCTATGGTTGTGCCGTGCATGGCATAGGAGGAGATAAGAGCTCATAGAATTGGAGAGATATGTATGCCACTCCATGAGTTATTTGGAATACACCCTTCATCCACAAAAGTAACATACATATCAATTAACCGGTAAAAGATAGTTAGGGAGTAATGAAATCTAAGTAAACACAATTTTCTCCATATTGTTTTCACAACCAAATAGTTTAGATATTTTATTTTTCTTTTGCAATAGTAGTAATTTTGGGTTAGTTGACTAGCAACTAATTCCGCCCACTCCTTCAAAACCGAGATTTTACTTGCTTTCATAAAAACATAAAAAATACAAAAAGAATCTTCCTTCCACCCTTAGGCCTATTAGAGTAGTTTTTCTATCCTAACGAACACTATTCTCTGTGAGAGAACGATCAATCCCCCGTACTTACCAATATCCTATACTACTACGGTCAGGTACACTGCCTGGTGGGGTTGTAAGCCTCTTGAGATCCCTCGAGAGGTAAAACCTGTTGTAAGGTCACAAAACCACGCATCAGTAGGTGACTCGGGGAGTAGAGTACGGCAAGGATGGTGCCCTTGTAGACGAACCACTATAAATCATCGTGTCCGGTTTGAATCTTCTTTCTCTTATCTCTTTACATTTATTCTTGCATTTATCGCTTTATATCTATGCTTGCAAATATGTGTTGGTTGTTGCTTATATTATCATGATGATTGATTTTTCTATAGTTACAAGTTAATATTGTGATGGTGTGTATAATTATATGATATGATCTAATAGTTATTATTCACACTTCTCATATTGAGTTTAACTTAATAGATGATTTTAAAAAGGAATACATTAATCAAAGATTTTGAAACAAACATTTTATAAAACGGAAAAGAGGTAAAACTATTCAACCCCCCCCCCTCTAGTTATCCACAATAAACACATCAAATTTTCCGCAAAATTAAGAAAAAGTAAACATATACATCCGGAAGACAGCTTAGCCAATATACTCACTAAACCTCTCAAACGTTAAACCTTCAATTATCATTTTTTAGGACAAGGAATGATACAATACATTCCATAAATTTAGAATTTATTGAGAAATAAATTCTTCCCAAAAAAGGTTACAACATATGTACACTTTTTTGAAAAACTATCAAAAACACCATAAGGTACCTTCAATTACCAACGGTACCCTTAATTATATAAAGGTACCGGGGTTCTGTCTGTCCACAAAAATGGGTATAACCCAGCTCTTTCACAAATTTTCATTTCACCCAATCATATTTCTTTTAAAGCATAATTCTAAGATAAGCCAAATAATTAATAATTAATGTTTTTCTTATCATTTTCAAAATCACCAACTTTTTTACTATATAAAATATTACGCTACCTAAACATGTTATCTAATTTTCTAAATAATTGATAGCGAAAAGAAACACCTCAAATTTTTTGCAAAAATAAGAAAAATCATACTCACTTCGTCCTAAAATTATTGTCCTCATTTTTATTTTGGGATGTCCAAAAATGGTATTCCTCTTAATGTACAGGCTGTCAATCAATCAAAACAGAGTTTAGTGGGTGGTCATGATATTTGATTGGTTGAATAATGTAGTGGCCCCACTTTTATTAAACTGTGTATTTTTTTGGCTTGAGACAATAATTTGGGACAAAGAGAGTATAACTTTTCCTTAAGTTTTCTAAAATATTACAAAATATGAAAATGAACAATAACATTATAATCTTTAAGTCGCAAAATAATTGTCCCTCGACAGAAGGTAAAAAGTTTAATAAAAAAAATTAATTATATATTGAAGCTTTCTTTTCCCTATTTTTTGTAGAATAATAGTTTTGGCTTTACTAATTAATTAATTCTTTCTTTAAATGTTTAAATAATAAATTTAAGCTAAAGTAATGTGTCAGCTCGATCAACCTAAGTTATTTGATTCTAGTAATTGACAATTAGGGTGTATGTACCGCAGAGCGTTTGAAAGCATTTGGGAGTAGTGAATGGTGAACCTTGAGCTTTGTGATTTCTAATGCTTTCTTGTCAAGCAACATATACTTTTTGTCTTTTCTGGAGAGGTAAGACAACGATGGCCTCGATGGTATGTAGAGTCTCCCAAAAAGATGCAAGGTGCAGCTCATGGGGCAAGTTTGTGAGGTAAATCTAAATTCAGGTAACGAAGACACCCGAAGTGACGAAGGCGTGAGTAATAAGGTTCTTTGTTAAATAATTTTGAAAGAGGAATGACAAATATTGTTTAATATTCAAAGTTTTCATTTTTCGACTTTAATGCATAATTTTTTTTCTCGAAATGAGTATATAAATTGAACCCGTATGTGTTGCATCAATAGTCATGCTAGAACCACAAGTTCGCAAGTACACTTATTTACCGCTATACACTATCGCTTTGTGCAGGTATTTGTCTAGTTTAGATAAATGATAGACAATAATAGTACCCTAATAAAACCAAATGGCTTGTGTCTTAATAATATCTTTTACTCCCTCTGTCCCAAAAAGAGAGTCCACAAAAAAAAAAAAAAATAGAAATTATGATATGTATAATTAATGCCAGTATTGATTGATGAAAAGTCATTTTTACCCTCATAGTTAATATAGAAATAAAAAATGAGTAATTAATGCAAGTTTAAGGGTAACGTAGGAAAACTACTCATAATTACTCTCCATAAATAAGAACTGGACTCTTATTTTGAGACAAACATAAATATTAAGATGGATTCTTTTTTTGGGATGGAGGGAGTATTGTGTAAGAAACTCTTCAATCAAATGGTTATGGCTACTTAAGGCATGTGAAATACAATTATTGTATTTATTGTAAGTTAGATCGTTGTCTTCAAAAAAAAATCATTCAATGTATATTGTAGTTATTGCCACAAAAAGAATATATTGTATTTATTGTGTATTCACTGTATTCAATTAAATACATTCAAAACAGAAAAAAAAGAAAAAAAAATCCTTAAAGCTACGCGACCGAGATGACCAAAATTTATTTATAAATAGCAAAAGAAATAACATAAACTATCATAGAACATAATTAACAAACAAATAAATATTTCAATTTCTTTTCAGTAAAGAGGAAGATGGCATCAATGAAAATGACAACATTCTTCATCTTGTTTATTTGCGTTTCGGGTAAAAAAAATCTTTTTTCATTGAGTTATAATAATTTGTGTGCGGGTTAGTTTTTTTATACAAACCTATGACTTTGTACATAACATTACTTTCTTTATTTANTTTCTTGTCAAGCAACATATACTTTTTGTCTTTTCTGGAGAGGTAAGACAACGATGGCCTTGAAGGTATGTAGAGTCTCCCAAAAAGATGCAAGGTGCAGCTCATGGGGCAAGTTTGTGAGGTAAATCTAAATTCAGGTAACGAAGACACCCGAAGCGACGAAGGCGTGAGTAATAAGGTTCTTTGTTAAATAATTTTGATAGAGGAATGACAAATATTGTTTAATATTCAAAGTTTTATCATTTTTCAATTTTAATGCATAAATTTTTTTCTCGAAATGAGTATAAATTGAACCCGTAAGTGTTGCATCAATAGTCATGCTAGAACCACAAGTTCGCAAGTACACTTATTTACCGCTATACACTATCGCTTTGTGCAGGTATTTGTCTAGTTTAGATAAATGACAGACAATAATATTACCCTAATAAAACCAAATGGCTTGTGTCTTAATAATACCTTTTACTCCCTCTGTCCAAAAAGAGAGTCCACAAAAAAAAAATAGAAATTATGATATGTATAATTAATGCCAGTATTGATTTATAAAAAGACATTTTTACCCTCATAGTTAATATAGAAATAAAAAATGAGTAATTAATGCAAGTTTTAATTGAAAGGGTAACGTAGGAAAACTAGTCATAATTACTCTCCATAAATAAGAACTGGACTCTTATTTTGAGACAAACATAAATAGTAAGATGGATTCTGTTTTTGGGACGGAGGTAGTATTGTGTAAGAAACTCTTCAATCAAATGGTTATGGCTACTTAAGATATGTGAAATACAATTATTGTATTTATTGTAAGTTAGATCGTTGTCTTCAAAAAAAAATCATTCAATGTATATTGTAGTTATTGCCACAAAAAGAATATATTGTATTTATTGTGTATTCACTGTATTCAATTAAATACATTCAAAACAGAAAAAAAAAAAAAAAAAATCCTTAAAGCTACGCGACCGAGATGACCAAAATTTGTTTATAAATAGCAAAAGAAATAACATAAACTATCATAGAACATACAAATAAACATTTCAATTTCTTTTCAGTAAAGAGGAAGATGGCATCAATGAAAATGACAACATTCTTCATCTTGTTTATTTGCGTTTCGGGTAAAACAAATCTTTTTTCATTGAGATATAATAATTTGTGTAAGGGTTAGTTTTTTTATACAAACCTATGACTTTGTACATAACATTACTTTCTTTATTTATGCACTGGCTGTAAAAAGTTTTAGAGCATGCATATATTAGTTAAGCTACCTAGCTATAGATACAATTTGTATATGCTTATTAAAAATGATTTTATTTGCTTTGTGTACAGGTATGATTAACTTTCCTCAAGTTTCACTTGCAGAAGAGCTTCGTCCATGTAAAGACGAGGATGATTGTATGGATTTCTGTGACATTTTTTCATATCCTATATGTGTTAAATATGTATGTTCGTGTGTTATTCTCCCTCCTCCTGGGAGCAATTGAGGCGTCGACGGGACATCAACAAGAAGTGCACCATAAATACTAGTCATTTTCAGGCGTGTACTTGAAACTATTTTGATTTATAAATGCATAATAAATGTAATAAATGTGAGTCATTTTTAAATTAATTTTCATGTGGCGTTAAGAATAAATCAATATTATGAGTACATTTAAGATTTAATATATTTAAGTGATAAAATAAATTGAACAAAAATCAAAGGAATAATACTTAAATTATGAAACTAATGTATGTTATTTAGCTCAAGCACAAAAAATTAGTTACCACAAATTGAAGTAGCAAAAGTAAAATTAAAAAGAAAAACATTATTGTTTTAAAAGATAATTTATACGAGGTGATATTGCAAATCTAACTATTATTTTTGGTAATGGACAATATTTTTTAAAATATATTATAACAAAAGACGTACAATAAAATTGGGACAGAGATGTTCCATTTGTTAATAAAATATATAAATAGCAAAAATTATTTTATCTTTATTGAGTCAAAAGTTGATAGAATGAAATGGGTATATGAATAAAGTGCAATATTACTCGCGCGTGCAACTCACATGTTGATTATCAACGGTCAAGCTTAATGTTCATTTGGACGAATGATAGTTAGTGTACAGGATTTTAGAGTTATCTCAATCTAAAAAAGGTCTAAGGACTGTAGGTAAAAGTTAACGCAAACCACATGAACTATTCGTGTAATTCACTCTCTTTTTTAGGATGTTGCAACTTTATTCATTTCATGAAAAAATAACTTGTTTAATCGATGAGATTTGTTTTGATTTACAAAATATTTAAAAAATATATATATTATTTTGATATCAGATGCTATTTTATGCATCTTACAAAAGATATTTTTTGTTTTTTTAGCTCACTTTAATCGTCATCCGCAATTACATCTTCAACTGCATCAACGGTCAATGCACTTTCATTAAACATGCAATAACTAAAACACCATGTTCACTAGTAAAAAAAAGATTAAAAAAAATAGATTTTTAAGGAATCAGAAAATATGTTGAAATTCGTATTTCTTTTAAAACATAATTATTAGAAAAGCGAAAATGTAATATTTTATGCTTTTCTTATCATTTTCAAAATCTCCCGCTTTTTTAATATATAAAATACAACGCTACCTAAACATGTCATCTAATTTTGTAATAATTGATAGGAAAAAACAAACACATCAAATTTTCCGCAAAATTAAGAAAAAGTAAACATATCAATTAAAAAGACTCATTCGGAAGACAACATAGCCAATATACTCACTAAACCTCTCTAACGGTTAAACCTTCAATTATCTTTGTTTAGGACCAAGAATGATAGAATACATTCAATAAAATTTAGAATTATTGAGAAATAAATTCGTCACAAAAAGGGTTACAACAGATGTACATTTTTTTTTGAAAAACTATCAAAAACACCATGCGGTATGTTCAATTACCAGCGGTACCCTTAATTATATAAAGGTACCATGGTACCGTCTGTCCACAAAAACGGGTATAACTCAGCTCTTTCTTACATTTTCATTCCACACAATCATATTTCTTTTAAAACATAATTCTAAGATAAGCAAAATAAGTAATATTTAATGTCTTTCTTATCATTTTAAAAACAACCAACTTTTTTACTATATAAAATATTACGCTACCTAAACAAGTTATCTGATTTTCTAATAAATTGATAGCGAAAAAAAATACCTCAATTTTTTTGCAGAAATAAGAAAAATCATACTCACTTCATCCTGAAATTATTGACCTCATTTTTATTTTGGTATGTCCCAAAATGGTATTCCTCCTAATGCACAGACTGTCAATCAATCAAAACAGAGTTTAGTGGGTGATCATGACATTTGATTGGTTAAATAGTGTAGTGGCCCCACTTATATTAAACTGTGTATTTTTTGTCTAAAGACAATAATTTGGGGCGAAGAGAGTATAATTGTTCCTTAAGTTTTCCAAAACATAACTAAATTTGAAAATGAACAATAACATTGTAATCTCTATGTCGCAAAATAATTGTCCCTCGACAAAAGGTAAATTGTTTAATAAAAAATATAATTATTGAAGCTTTCTTTTCCCTATTTTTTGTAGAAAAATAGTTTTGGCCTTTCTAATTAATTAATTCTTTCTTTAAATGTTTAAATAAGAAATTTAAGCTAAAGAAATGTGTCAGCTCGATCAAACTAAGTTATCTGATTCTAGTAATTGACAACTAGGGTGTATTTACCGCAGAGCATTTAAAAGTGTTAGGAATACGTTTTTATTTATGAAAAATCGGTCACCCCGAGTATCTATCTAGCATCTATGTAGCTCGTAGAGTTAATAGTATTTATAATAGTAGTTAGTACGTAGATTAGTATTAGTCAATATTTGTGGAGTCCGAGTCGGGTCTTTACCCACTGTCAGCTCGATCCACAGCCTAGTAGAGGCAACTAGTAAGTGTAAGTATAAATAGCTCTCTCCACCCTTGGAGAGGGTTGGACCTTCTCATAATCTATATTTGTTTTTTGGTTTTCTCTCAAGGTTCCCCACTTCTCTTCTACTTTCTCTCTCTAACTTCTCTTTAACTCTCCTCTTTGAATTCGAACCATAAGCACACCTCCATAGATGTTATATATTATTTAGTATCCTACAATTGGTATCAAGAGCCAAGGTTTCATCTTAGGGACTTGGTTTACTCGAATTTGAGCTTGGTTTTGTGTTTTATATGGTTCGAATAGTTGTATCTTTGCATTCATTTGGGTGAGCTTGATTCGTGATTAGATTTGATAAAGGGTTGTAGATTTGTGTTTAGAATCGTTGGAATATATCTGTAACACCCCAACCCGACAAGGATAGAAGTGCTACATTACGGTGACATATCAAAGCATATACAGACATACAACATAAGTAATACAAAAGAATTTCAAAGGTTACAAAGGAAAATAATCTGAAATACAAGGTTACAAAAGAGAATAACAATGAAATGCTAAGTCTGAAATATAAATCTCTTCTAGTCATCTCTAATCCAGAATATAGCTATCAAGGTGAAGTCCACTAATATCTTATGCACTCTTCACTCATATCCCAGCTTCCCACTAAAACCTGCCGCGTAAGAAAGAAAATGCGGCTGAGCTTAAAAAGCCCAGCGAACAGATATAACAACGAAGTAATAATGAAACATAATGAATACTGAATAAGGTGTAAATGAAATAACATAATGAAATCAAAGGTAAGTATGAAATAGTAGTAAGAGGTAAGGTAAAGGTTAGTCATCGACCACGAGCCCAGAAACAGATATAATAATGCCTTCATCATAATCATAATCATAGTCATAGTCATAATGAGGGGAGGCCTCAGAATATCAGATGTAAACAGAGGGGTCACCTCAATGGGTTGTGAAGGACGTGTATTGCACACACAGCCACATTCACCAGATACAGATAACAGAAACAGATCTAGGATGCATCCATACGCCCCCACAGAAATAATATTGGCCATAATAAACAGATAATTGAGCTCATAACAGATAACAGATAAGGGGACGTGGTAGAACATCACTCCACTACCCTAGAGTCATGCCAGGGGTGCATCCCTGACACGGACATGGAACCCCCATGCCTAGTGAAATAAATTTGGCTCGGGTGTCAAACTAGAGTAGGTCAAACGGAATAGGTCAACAGAATGTCATAAAATGACACAGATCATAAGTCATCATAATCAGATCATATCAGAAGTCCATATCATATAGTCATATCAAAAGGTCCAAATCAGAAGGTTCAAAATCAGAAAGTTCAGATAGCAAAGGTTCATAACAGAAAAGGTTCATAAATTAAAATGGGGTTTCATAGCAATGGCATCGGGAACCCTAAACAGAATGAAAGATCAAAAGAAAAGGGAGTCATGAGAAACCTTTACTGAAAAGGGTCAGAATATCTATACATTATTCCAAAGCAAACAAACAAAAGCAAGAATCACAGAAAATCAGAGGGTCACTCCTTCACACCTAAAGGAGTAGAAGACAGAATTCCTGATAGGTTCTTATAATCCAGATTACCGATTTTAGTTATCTTTCCATTTTAGGTAACTATCCATATTTAGAAGGTTTCTATATTTAGTAACTTTCCGTTATTAGAAAGTTTCCTTAATTAGTAAGTTTCTAAGAATAGCAGGTTTCCAAAAATAGAAAGTATCAATCTTTTAATTGCATTAAGTNAGAATGTCATAAAATGACACAGATCATAAGTCATCATAATCAGATCATATCAGAAGTCCATATCATATAGTCATATCAAAAGGTCCAAATCAGAAGGTTCAAAATCAGAAAGTTCAGATAGCAAAGGTTCATAACAGAAAAGGTTCATAAATTAAAATGGGGTTTCATAGCAATGGCATCGGGAACCCTAAACAGAATGAAAGATCAAAAGAAAAGGGAGTCATGAGAAACCTTTACTGAAAAGGGTCAGAATATCTATACATTATTCCAAAGCAAACAAACAAAAGCAAGAATCACAGAAAATCAGAGGGTCACTCCTTCACACCTAAAGGAGTAGAAGACAGAATTCCTGATAGGTTCTTATAATCCAGATTACCGATTTTAGTTATCTTTCCATTTTAGGTAACTATCCATATTTAGAAGGTTTCTATATTTAGTAACTTTCCGTTATTAGAAAGTTTCCTTAATTAGTAAGTTTCTAAGAATAGCAGGTTTCCAAAAATAGAAAGTATCAATCTTTTAATTGCATTAAGTCATAAAATACATGTTTTATGGAATTAGGGTTTATTTTAGCTTATTATGATAGTATAGGGTTTAATATGTCAACTTTCCATAATTTAGGGTTTATAATGAAAATATAATAAAGTTAAAGGTTAATTATGAAAATATAACAAGTTCTCATTTATTTACACAAGTTATCCATGAATTAACATAAATTACCATTTAAACCCTCAAGTTAACCAAATTTACAATTTAAACCCTTAACATGCATTAATTACCATTTAAGTCCTTATAAATATATAATTTACAATTAAGTCCATAAGAATTCCATATTAGCATATAAAACCATCATATTACAGAATTTACACATTTTGCCCTTGACTTTAAGCATATTACAAAATTACTTCATAATTTACCATATTTACACTTTTAGTCCTTATATTTAATTAATTACATTTAATATCCTTTAATTATGCATTTTACATATAAAATCCATTTAATTATCAAATATACATTATTAGCCCTTCAATAAATTTAGAATACAGTAAACAACTCATAAATATCATATTTACAGAATTAGTCCCTCTATTTAACATTTATTTAAAACCGTATAATAATTAATTAATAATTACAAATTAGGCCCTTTTAATTATAAAAACTACCCAAACAGCCCTTGCACTATTTTTAAATGATTTTCCATCAGTTTATAAGTCTTCCAAAACAGCCCCATAAATTTTAGAATTTTCAAAACGACCCTTAACCTTTTTAAAATCCATTTGGTCCAATTTAATTCCACAAACCCTAAACCAATTTTTCCCCAAATCATTTAGCAACTATTACCCCATCATATGACATTAATTAACCTTTAGAATTACCCAAAAATCCAAACCCTAGCTTGTTGCATGTTTTTCCTTTTTCTTTTTATTTACCGATTGTAATAAACAAAAAATAAATTGGATACACCACAGATAAGCTTCAAATAATTCGAAGACCATTTTTACAGTATTCTATCATCATATTAACATTTTCTAAAAATATGTTTGTGCCTCAGGAAATTTTTTCACATAGTTCTTAATTTAATCCGAAATTAGGGTTTCATTCGAAATAAAATCAAAACGAGCCAACAAACATGCATGATCTGATTTCTATATTTTATAATGATGTTATAGTGTATGAGGAGTAATACAAAAATACCAGATAGGGGTTTGATCTAAAGAACAAGCAGATGGGGTTTTCTTCTTCTTGGCTTAATCAATTCGACACCAAAGAAATCAAAACTGAAATCATATCACTCCACAGCATTTACCAATATTTTTCCCACATTCTATAGGTCAGTGCACGTCCAGGAAAAATGGCCACGAGCCTCTAAAAATTTGGGAGCCGCCGGTTTTGTTTTTGTGGTATTTTTAGGGTTTTGAAAATGTATAAAAGGGAAATAAAGAAAACGTGTGATATAGGGGGAATGGGTGCACTAATTTTGGCTAATTAGGGGTATTAGGAAGGTTTTTATCAATTTTGAATCACTTCCTAATTTGTCATCAATTATCTTTAATATATAATTATTTTTATTCATTTTAATTAGAAATTAAAATACAAAACAAAGTAAATTGGTCAAAAGTGACTTTTACAAATGTTACAATTATTTTTAAAAACTTTTATAAATATTGAAATGTCCAATAAAATATTACATATCATATATTGCGAATTACCAAGTGGTTAGGAATTATTTGGGATTTATTTAAGTGCTTTATTCAAGTTTTAAGTTGTAAGGGCATTTTGGTAATTTTGCACGTTTTCAAATTTTAGGTGTTACAACTTCTTCCCCTCTAAAAAAAATTTCGTCCCCGAAATTTGAAGTCGCAAAGTTAGACGGAGTCGTAGCAAATCACAAAAGATCGTCGCAGTTATCCTTACGCTTAGGGAGGTTCTCCCAACAGAATCTTCCAAAAACAGACTAGTTTCTCATGACTCAATCCAGATTAAAAGGTTTAGGATCCCTCAGAATAGAACAAATCAGGGTGAGTTGGTCAAACCAATGCAACATATAACAGATGACGATAGGCAAATCTTATCAGGAATATAGACAGAAATCAGATCAAATGACGAGATTCAAACAATAGAGAGCTTTACAATGATGCTTAAGATTTATAACAGATATACAGATGTTAGCAGAATGAAAATCGAGAGTCCAAAGTTATTCAGATCTCTAATGAACGAAGACAAACATAAGCATATGCAGAAAAGACCCAGAGTTTCCCTAATCGCGGATAATTCAGATAAGATATCAGAACTTTCAGGATTTCAAAGGCACTCCTCGGATATCCTATGATCACAATGAGTGCACATTATATGGTATAAGTATTATCACTTTGATCAGGCTTCATAATACGAGCACCACATAATTATGCCCTCATGATGATCATACTTTATCTCGAGTCGTGAACAAACAATCTATTCTTAGTCCACTAGTACTTCTACAGTCCAGCGATTAACAGAATCAGATATCATAGCTTAGAGGAACACAGACTGCTCAAAAGAGGAATGGAAATTCCAGAATTTCTAACAGAAGTAACGTACTGCGTTCAAGAACATAGGTCTTCACAATTCGCCAAAATTCTCAAAACGAGGCCATTATCAAGAAAACACAGAATGAACACGGAACTGAGATGTTTCTAGAGAATTTAAATCTTAATTGATCAACTGAAGTGAAAATTCATCGTCAGCTTCTTCCTTCACTGAATCAGTTCATCCAAACATAGAGGTTCGCTTCAATAATCTGTCCATTCAAATATATGATCTCAATCTCTTCAAGTCCGGTCCATCTACCTTCATTTATCCATCAGCCTGGGAGTGTTCAAAATAATGAGCTTGAATTTGGTCCATCAATCCTTCTGTAGTTCCCCCTTTGGAATGTGATGGAGTAATGTGAACTTCTGGCACGATCTTGAATTCCTTCATCATCCAGTCTGCTTCCACTCTCAATTCATCTTAGTACAACCAAGATGAATAGGGAAGTGAGACTGCATTTCTTCATCAGCTCCAGGTTCGCCAGCTTGACTAGATTTTGTCCTCTGCTCGACAATACTTCTGCTCTGTAGGGATCATCTTCCACTCTTCGTGGTAACTACTGTTGTTATCAAATCTAGAGCATGCAGTGAACAATCTCCTCATATGTTTTTAGTTGCCTTGACACATGAACAGTCATCTTCCTGCGATGTGTACGTTCATGACTGAGTCTCTCTTAGAAGCGTCCCAAGTAAGGTACCACTTGCAAGTGCGGAAACATATCTCTATTTCATCTTTTCCTAGAACTCCATTCTCAATCAAACTGAGTTTCCCTTCTGTTCAGGAAATTTATTAACAGTAACGCAATTTGTAAGGACCTTCCAAATTTCCTGCATGGTTCAGAAGATTTCAGCTTCTCAATTCTATTGTCGGAGTTTATAGTAATATTCTCAATTGAGGACATCGTTGCCTCAACATACATCAAACTTCTGGAATATACAACTGATTGTCAAATTTCTAACAACTTGCGCAATTGGTTCTCATGTTCTTCCTTGTTTCTAAACGTACTAATGAGTCATACAATGACCATTTGTCTAAACATTCGAGAAACATAAATTCCATTTGATGCATAAGAATAGTTGACAATTTTGCCAATACAATTGGCATCATCAAAGTTCGCACTAATGAGTACAAAGGTAGTTGCAGAATCACTTCTCATTACCTTCCTTCTTCATAACAACTGCAATACTTCACAGAGGTTATCCTTGATTAATTAACCCATTTCTTAGAAGTTCCTGTGGTTGCTTCTTCATTCCATCAAACGAAATCAGATACTGAGTTTTAAAGGTAGACCAAATCAATTATTAATACGCGAAAGGGATTAATGATTTCGGATAGTGATTTAGTTAGGTTCACGATAGTCGATACACCACCATATATTTCTCTTTCTCTTCTTCATAAATCAACCGGATCATCCCAGAATAAAATACCAGGGTAATTAACATCATATTACGTCAGCTCATTCAATCTCTCAACTTCCATGGCTTCTTCGACTGAGATCAGTTCAGATTCTCTTTTCAAGCAGAAGGGAATAGCAAAAGGTTTATCAGAGAACATTGAAAACTTTTGTACTACAAAATACTTCCAGTGCTAGAGCTTTTCAAGAATGGACACTATTAGGTGCTAGAAGAAACTTGAAAATCAGAAAAGGTCAGAGTTTTGTACTTTCATAGCAGCATCAATCTTAACAGATTCATGTGTTTCAGAAACATCATAAAAGTAGTAGAATGAAACAAGTTACTAAAGGTCACAAGCCAACTCGAAATCAAAAGACCTCAAAATCAGATATATCATGATTAAACGGATTCATAGAACGAATACAATCATCAAACCAAACGGATGGTTTATGTACCTCAGAGTCCAGTACATGATACATCAAAGTGTTGAAATATATGACAGAACAGTTCAAGGTATTGGAATCTCGTTTATTTTAAACAAAAGTGATAGGTGGATTATAAATCAATGGTACTACAACATCAAATGATCGTCAGAAGTGAGATGTATAGAATATCAGTCGTCAGTATCAGTTAACGAATCCATAACAAGATAATATTAACATCATATCCTTCCAAAGGAAACTGATTGGCAAACAGAGTTCATCATTCAGAGGGAGGAAAACAAAATTTTCCTATTTCTGTAATTAACAATTATCAGAGTAAAGGATTATGCAAAGTCAAATAGTATCAGGTGATACATTATATGCCCAGCATAAGAAATGAATTCACAGAATGTGTCTAACACATCATGTTTGAATAACCTTCAGAATGGTCGGTAAAATATCAGAATGTTTGTCAGGCAAAAATGGAATATGAGGATCAAAAAGTGAATTTGAATGGTATACGGTATCAATGTCATCCCAACTTCACACTCCGGTGGAAAACATGGTGGTTCAAACAGGATCACATCGAGAACGCTCGGATTGCAAAATAGCTCTCAAGGTGAGATTTATCCCTTGGTGTACAAAATAGATGCTTAGAAACTTCATGACCGCAGAAGTAACGTACGAGTCCCCAAAACAATAGTGATAGAAAATATTTAACAATCGGAATTTATGGTAGAACGCCAAATGTGAGACATAGAAGGACAGTTGTCAGCATCTTGAATGCTCAAACAACCAATTCCATATCAGAATAAAATCGAAGTTAACATTCCAAAGAAATACAGATCAACATAGGAAAGCTTATCGTTCAAAACTGAGGAAAACATTCTTATACTCGTGGTTAAATACCACAAGACTTGCAGATGCTTATCAAAGCAAGAGAAAATTTACAGAATGTACCAAATACATCATCGTCATAGAGATTCTCAAAATGCCCGAAGAGGCATCAAAAATGGTTAACAGATGAATCAAAGGTCAAGAGCGGAATTAGAAGATAAGTATCAAATAGTGTCAGACATTTCTACATAATTCTCAATATCTTCAACACTCATGGGGTTACAAATCTTTAGGTGGTGCAAAACGAAAGTTTTCAAATCTCTAGAAAGTGATCTTAACAGGATCAACCAAAAGAAAGGCATGACTCAGAGTGATGCAGAAGCAGTGTTACTACTAAGACGCCCTAGTCCACCCATTCCTCACCGGTAATAACTTAGGTTGTTAAAGGAAATTCTTAGAGTAAATTATCATAGTCGTTTTATGAGCGCCTACAGTGGAAACTGAATGGTCCAAAACTCACTGGTTCAGGTTTATGTATTACAAGTCGTCAGCCTGGGCTCTGATACCATAATTGTAACACCCCAACCCGACAAGGATAGAAGTGCTACATTACGGTGACATATCAAAGCATATACAGACATACAACATAAGTAATACAAGGGAATTCCAAAGGTTACAATGGAATATAATCTGAAATACAAGGTTACAAAAGAGAATAACAATGAAATGCTAAGTCTGAAATATAAATCTCTTCTAGTCATCTCTAATCCAGAATATAGCTATCAAGGTGAAGTCCACTAATATCTTATGCACTCTTCACTCATATCCTAGCTTCCCACTAAAACCTGCCGCGTAAGAAAGAAAACGCGGCTGAGCTTAAAAAGCCCAACAAACAGATATAACAACAAAGTAATAATGAAACAGAATGAATACAGAATAAGGTATAAATTAAATAACATAATGAAATCAAAGGTAAGTATGAAATAGTAGTAAGAGGTAAGGTAAAGGTTAGTCATCGACCACGAGCCCAGAAACAGATATAATAATGCCTTCATCATAATCATAATTATAGTCATAGTCATAATGAGGGAAGGCCTCAGAATATCAGATGTAAACAGAGGGGTCACCTCAATGGGTTGTGAAGGACGTGTATTGCACACACAGCCACATTCACCAGATACAGATAACAGAAACAGATCTAGGATGCATCCATACGCCCCCACAGAAATAATATTGGCCATAATAAACAGATAATTGAGCTCATAACAGATAACAGATAAGGGGACGTGGCAGAACATCACTCCATTGCCCTGGAGTCATGCCAGGGGTGCATCCCTGACACGGACATGGAACCCCCATGCCTAGTGAAATAAATTTGGCTCGGGTGTCAAACTAGAGTAGGTCAAACGGAATAGGTCAACAGAATGTCATAAAATGACACAGATCATAAGTCATCATAATCAGATCATATCAGAAGTCCATATCATATAGTCATATCAAAAGTTCTAAATCAGAAGGTTCAAAATCAGAAAGTTCAGATAGCAAAGGTTCATAACAGAAAAGGTTCAGAAATTAAAATGGAGTTTCATAGCAATGGCATCGGGAACCCTAAACAGAATGAAAGATCAAAAGAAAAGGGAGTCATGAGAAACCTTTACTGAAAAGGGTCAGAATATATGTACCTTATTCCAAAGCAAACAGACAAAAGCAAGAATCACATAAAATCAGAGGGTCACTCCTTCACACCTAAAGGAGTATAAGACAAAATTCCTGATAGGTTCTTATAATCCAGATTACCGATTTTAGTTATCTTTCCATTTTAGGTAACTATCCATATTTAGAAGGTTTCTATATTTAGTAACTTTCCATTATAAGAAAGTTTCCTTAATTAGTAAGTTTCTAAGAATAACAGGTTTCGAAAAATAGAAAGTATCAATCTTTTAATTGCATTAAGTCATAAAATACATGTTTTATGGAATTAGGGTTTATTTTAGCTTATTATGATAGTATAGGGTTTAATATGTCAACTTTCCATAATTTAGGGTTTATAATGAAAATATAATAAAGTTAAAGGTTAGTTATGAAAATATAACAAGTTCTCATTTATTTACACAAGTTATCCATGAATTAACATAAATTACCCTTGAAACCCTTAAATTAACCAAATTTACAATTTAAACCCTTAACATGCATTAATTACCATTTAAGTCCTTATAAATATATAATTTACAATTAAGTCCATAAGAATTCCATATTAGCATATAAAACCATCATATTACAGAATTTACACATTTTGCCCTTGACTTTAAGCATATTACAAAATTAGTTCACAATTTACCATATTTACACTTTTAGTCCTTATATTTAATTAATTACATTTAATATCCTTTAATTATGCATTTTACATATAAAATCCATTTAATTATCAAATATACATTATTAGCCCTTCAATAAATTTAGAATACAGTAAACACCTCATAAATATCATATTTACAGAATTAGTCCCTCTATTTAACATTTATTTAAAATCGTATAATAATTAATTAATTATTACAAATTAGGCCCTTTTAATTATAAAAACTACCCAAACAGCCCTTGCACTATTTTTAAATGATTTTCCATCAGTTTATAAGTCTCCCAAAACAGCCCCATAAATTTTAGAATTTTCAAAACGACCCTTAACCTTTTTAAAATCCATTTGGTCCAATTTAATTCCACAAACCCTAAACCAATTTTTCCCCAAATCATTTAGCAATTATTACCCCATCATATGACATTAATTAACCTGTAGAAACACCCAAAAATCCAAACCCTAGCTCGTTGCATGTTTTTCCTTTTTCTTTTTATTTACTGATTGGAATAAACAACAAATAAATTCGATACACCACAGATAAGCTTCAAATAATCCGAAATTAGGGTTTCATTCGAAATAAAATCAAAACCTGCCAACAAGCATGCATAATCTGATTTCTATATTTTATAATGATGTTATAGTGTATGAGGAGTAATACAAAAATACTAGATAGGGGTTTGATCTAAAGAACAAGCAGATGGGGTTTTCTTCTTCTCGGCTTAATCAATTCGACACCAAAGAAATCAAAACTGAAATCCGATCACTCCACAGCCTTTACCAATATTTTACCCACCTCCTATAGGTCAGTTCACGTCCAGCAAAAATGGCCAAGATCCACTAAAAATTTGGGAGCCTCCGGTTTTGTTTTTGTGGTATTTTTAGGGTTTTGAAAATGTATAAAAGGGAAATAAAGAAAACGTGTGATATAGGGGGAATGGGTGCACTAATTTCGGCTAATTAGGGGTATTAGGAAGGTGTTTATCAATTTTGAATCACTTCTTAATTTGTCATCAATTATCTTTAATATATAATTAGTTTAATTTATTTTAATTAGAAATTAAAATACAAAACAAAGTAAATTGGTCAAAAGTGACTTTTAAATGTTACAATTATTTTTAAAAACTTTTATAAATATTGAAATGTCCAATAAAATATTACATATCATATACTGCGAATTACCAAGTGGTTAGGAATTATTTGGGATTTATTTAAGTGCTTTATTCAAGTTTTAAGTTGTAAGGGCATTTTGGTAATTTTGCATATTTTCAAATTTTAGGTATTACAATATCACTTTGTTAACTAGTTAGTCTTTATATGTTTATTAGATAATTTCTTTTTCTTTGTTATCCGTGAGTTTTCCAAAACATTTCTTGGCAGCGGTTACTTGCTTCTACAGCAAAAAGACAAAAGAAAGAAAGTGACAGTCTTGTATTTTTTCCAGCAGCGGTTACATCACTTCTGTTTAGCGGTTCCATATTTCAGCGGTTACCTTTTTTTTTGTGCTTTGCCTAAACCAAACGCTGCCCAAATTTCATCTCATGGCAGCGGTTAGCTTTTGGTAGCGGTTAGCTTATAGATCCTTTGAAGATTTAACTTCTTTCAACTATCATAATCGTCAAAGAAAAAAAAACTATACATAAACAGTTTCATCCTTTCTTTCTTTTCGGGTTAAACAAACAAAGAACTAAACATATACAAGCCAATTGATCTCAGAAAACAAGATAATTCGAATTACAACAAAGGAAAAACCAAGCTAAAGATCTCAGGTTATCTCTTCGTATGCACATCGTATTGGTTGAAGAACCAAACAACAAGAGATTGATCCTCATCGACCCGTGAGATGTTTCTCACCTATTAATATTCGAATAGCATAAGATAGAACAAAACAAGGTTGCTTCATTCCTCTTATCATTCGGTTTAAACTAAAATCAAGAACAAATACACAATCAGAAACATAAAAGATCTCAGTTTTTTTTGGATAGTCAATAAACTCAAAGATCTTAAAAGATCATTTCTCGAAAAAAATTATCACATCATAGAACTTTGTTCTAAACTCTAACCTTTTGGTAATTTACGAAACTTTTAAGAAAGAACAAAACCATTTCAATTGATTCTTTCTTGCCTTCGTTTTAACATCAAAAGAAACCTACTGTAGATCTTTCACAATCTTGAAGTCGTTTGGACTACAAATTATATTTGATTCGTGGGCTCAAACTGAATTTGATCTTTGAGATTGTGAGCAACGAGAAATCAAAGCAAGGAGATATATATAGTTTTGTGTTCGGATTATAGTTTCACAGGGTCGTCATTTTTTCTGGATTGAGAGAGTATTTTGGTGGCTGCGTGTTTATTTGTTTGCAAAAGATTAGGGTTACGGATAATTAGGGAAGTGGTGTGTTATATACGGTTAAGATTAATTAGACTTGGGCCATTTGTTTTGTAGAAATAATTGGGCTGCTATCACACACCAAGGTCCAAATTTGTTGAATCTCTTGGGCTGGACGAATTGGGTGTTGGGCTTGTTTCGTTGGAAACTGATATACAAAAGGAGACGAGTTATTTTTTCTCTTGTAGTATAACCGTATAACTCTTGTCAAAATATTGGATTAGTATTGGTGATTTTATAGTTGAATTTGGGATATAACTTTGGACCGCGATTTCGATTGAGCTTCAAGAATCCGAGAGTGTAAATTATTTTGGGTTGTGATATTTTCGGGCTTATCGGTTATTACTACAAGGTTTATTTGGATTTCAGGACTTTGTGGATTGAGATATTTTCGAGTTTATTGGACATAGTTCCGGGTTTATTCGGGGTTTCATAAACGAGTGAGATTAGTAAAAAAAAATTTCGTCTCAATTCGGGATCACGGTTTTGATTGAGCGTCAGGAATCAGTGATTTGTTATTATTTTGAGTTGAGGATATTCAGGCTCGTGTGGAGTTTACTTTTGTGCTAGTTATTGTGAAAGCGTTAACGACTTACAAAGACTCATTTGAAACCTCAAGCTCACTTCTTTAGTTTCTACAATATCTCATTCTTCTTCGTGTCATCAACAATCCCTCTTTACCACGGTTTCTTCTTGATATTGTAAAATCCCACGAAAGATTATATTTCTCGGTTTAAATCATAGATTTGTAAAATCCCGTGCACGTTGACATCATGCCTACTACATCAGACTCTGCCATATCTAAGATACTCAAATTGTACGACATGATCGATGAACACAAGATTCCCAACAAAGTACAACTGACAAACGTTTTTGAACAAACAAACGTGTTTGAGTCTGATAACACTGAAATGGAATCTTCGTTCTCAAATTCTCATATGAATGAGTTGCTTCAGCCACGGCAAGTGCTTCAGAATGCAAATGAAAGTTGCATAGAATGTTTTCGACAACTTCATACACACCTCTCGGTACTTTTCGAGGGAACTGGATTCAAGATGGGATTCGAACGTGCATTTGCAACATTCTTTGGTCAAGATGTTCAGAATTTCACAGACACAATGATTCTTAACTTAGATCAACTACAACAACAACTTGAGCAAGGAGAATATTCTAAAATTGGATCCACGGCTGCCCTTCGTGTACTCAACAAACAACTCCAAGTGTTCATCGATTCGAAATTCAATATGGATTATGACTATGATAGTCAGATGACGAAACAGTGTTTTGTTGATCATACGGGAATCGAGGTTAACATGTTCAGAGATACACTCATCCAACTCATGGGTAATGTGAAGAGGTTCATTGCGGAAAAAGCACAACACAAGCTTATGTATGACGTCAAGGTGAATTCTTTATGATTAATGATTTGAAAGCTCAGCTAGAAACAAAGAACTTGACAATCAACAACCTAAAAAAACGTATTACTGAGTTGTGTGATATGTGTAATGAAGTTAAGGCTAAACATGATAGTGATGTTATTGCTACTAGAAATGTTGAATTGGAACTTAATGTGGCTGAATTACTTTTGGAAAATGAGTCTTTGAAAAAGGGTTGTAAAAACCTGAATGAGTCAATCAAAGAAACGAGAACTAAGTCGATAGTACAAATGACCTCTTTGACTGTCAAAAATGATGAATTCAAAGCTCAACTCCAGGAAAAGGGTTTCACAATAACAACCTTAAAGAACGAGCTAAGAAAAGCAACAGGGAATAGTGTGAACACTAAGTTTGCAAAACCATCAATCTTGGGGAAACCAGTTTTACCATCGAATAGAAACCAACCAAAATTTTCAAAAACTCGGTTTGCCTCCCAAGTTGATGCGGAACAAGTTTTGAAAAAACCAGTCACTCCACATTAGTTGCCTAAGACTATTGCTTCTAGTTCTGCTAAACCTCAACATGTAGCTACTCCTGCTCCCAGTTCCTCTGGGATTAGTTCGAACACAGTGTCAAAACAAAGCATTAAGATTCAAAATTCTTTTAGTACAAATGACTTGGTCAAGAACTATGATCTAGAAAAGGCTAGGAAAAGAGCAATGCTTCATAAGGATGGAATCCTAGGTTGACAACCTCGTATGGTGCCTCCTTGTTTATTGAGGAACACGGCTAAGGTTCAACCTGTTAAGTCTAGGATCTACAATAAGTCATTCACATTGCATAAGAAGCAAAACAAACCTAAAACTTCTCCTAGGTGGATATAAACTGCTGAATCTTTGGAGACTAGGAATATCGATAAGCCTTCCACTATGCATAAGAAGCTTAGTAATCCTAGACCTTTCCATAAGTGGATTCCAACTGGTAGAATTTTTAATTGCGTTGGACTTAAGTGGATACCTACTGGAAAGGTGTTTACTGATGGCAATGCCATGGTTGACCGTGAAACCTCCAAGAGTTTAGATACTGTTGTCACTAACCCATATATATGCAATCAAGTTTGTGATGTTAGTGCAGGTAGTCCTTACTCAGTTGCAGGTACATCAATCATTCACTACATGAGAAGACTCAAAGTCTGGAGGCCTAAAGAAAGCATATCTCCTGCTTCAGAAGGTCTGGAATGTCAATGTTGATGTATGTGTACTATGACTTCTGTTCACAATCATTTCAGGCCTCGTTCTTCAACAACTATGACGTTTGAACATCTCAGTTCAAGCTTCGGTCCTCAATGTCTACATTATGGCGTCTGTCGACTTCACTTCAGGCCCCATTCATCAAAGGAAAGAAAGGTGTATGATTCAGTGCGCCTTATCTTCGGAAGAAGAGAAATCTTCTTGTTTTTGACCATTCTCAACTACATGCTTCATGCTGTCTCCATGGTCGTTCATTCATCAAGTGGGTCTACTTATCTTTGATCGAATTCGTATTCACTTGCTCAATCAAAAATGGCAACCTCGTTTGCAATTTTTGAGAGGGGGAAGTATGAATAAACTACATGAGTGATTGTATTCTTATTCACATACTCAATCAAAAATGGTAAACTTAGTATGCAATTTTTGAGGGGGAAGTGTGAATAAACTACATGATTGATTGTATTCTTATTTACTTGCTACTCAATCAAAAATGGCAAACCTTGTATGCAATTTTTGAGGGGGAGAAGTATGAATATACTACATGTTGATGGATGTTGAAGAAAGGTTATACGACTCTCATGATATCGAAGAAGCACACTTGAATCATGACCCGTTACTTGAATAATGATGTTGCACACGAAAAAGTTGGTTGACATACGAAAATTCATTGAGAATGAAGAAGCAACTGAGCAAGTCACCGACATGGACGTGAATCTTTTTCATCACGGATTGTTGTTCCTTCAATGTGCATTCTAGAAATCGACGTTAAGAACATGAATGAAAATGTTGGCTAATACGTCAAAACGGCTATGAATGTGGACATGGAATGTCAAGTGATCACGGAGTTTATTTAGTATTATTTATTTGAGAGTGAAGTGAAATTTCACGGGTGCGTGCACTTAGTATCTGAAGATATCAGGTTGGTTTGATGAAGATTCTTTGAGATCCTTGTTCGAGCTTTTAACCTCTACAATGATAAATACTTGGATATTTAGTTATTTTTGGTAATTCTTCATTTCTATTACCACAAAATAACTATCACATTCAGTGTCACACGTAGTTGTCGATATTCAAGAGGTGATGTACGTCTTATACTTGATGGTTAGTTAGGATGAAAAGTATAAAGTACTTAGGGATTCGATGATGCATGAACTCTCTACACCGCTCTTTGTCACACATTAGTGCAAGCATAAGTCACAAGAACGGGGAATTCTACTTCATTTTCAAGTTGGGAATATCGGATTTACTTCACAAAGTGGTCATAGCAATAGCCGAGTGAGTATAAGGGTTGATAATGATAGTTAGAGAGTGTTTCTGTAGCAGTTGATTCTCACAAGATACATTTAAGCAAATGTTGTTCTTCTCACAAAATTCCAAGTAGTTGTGCAAAAATGTGTTGTTGATTCTGAGGTATCAAAACCAGCAAGGGGGAAAGGAGACATACATCTGAATGCATAAAGAGTACATGTGATGAACTTAATACTTCGTCTGAATTAAAGTTATGCCGGGAAGACAAGTGTCATAACCACAGAGACAATCAGTGTTTTAACTCATGGCGTTCGGTTCACTATTCCAACTACGTTGGGGAAGTGGTCTCTCGATACTTGTGGTATGTACTACTTCCGCTTTCAGTAGGAAGAAATACGAGAAGGACATTTGGAGTGTGATATGATATTGCTTATTGCCATCTTCATACGAGCTTTTATCATTTATGATTAAATTGCTTCTGGTTAATGCTTCATGTACACATTGTTATGCTGACTCCGATAAGTTCGCAACCACCATGGGAGATATATGTATACATCAAGGACGCACAACAGGTTCACGAGATCGGTCTTAAACACCTATTCCGGTGTTGATATCCGCAGAGATGATCAGTGCTTCAACCTGTTACATTGGTGTCATCGTTTCAACTTTTGTTGGGAACATGTGTACAAAATGGATTAAGTTGTTATATGTAAGGTAACTGGAAAGCGTGCGATGAAATGAAGATGTTGATATCTTGTTCCCCTAAATTGACAATTGCTCAAAACCACAGAGAAATGTGTACATCGGGGACACACAACAAGGTCATGTGATCAGGCTTAATCATTTATTCCGGGATTGATAACCGCAGAGATGATCAGTGGTTCACCTTGTTACTTCGGCATTATCGGTTTCTTTGGGTTTTTGAGCTTCATAAATGAGGCTGTTTACATCACTTCTACTACGTGGGAGAAGTGATCTCATGAAGATGATTGTCGGCTTTAGGAGAAGCTACCAAAGTTTTGCATTGAGGAGGCTATAATTCAGTGATTTGGTGGTGTCTAGCGATTAACTCAGATGTGAGATTCTAGTGATTTGTTAACTATTGGTGTTTGGTGAATTATTGTAACACCCCAACCCGAAAAGGGCTAAAGTGCCACATTATGGTGACATATCAAAGCGTATACAGACATACAACATAAGTAATACAAAAGAATTTCAAAGGTTACAAAGGAATAATCTGAAATACAAGGTTACAAAAATGAGAACAATAATAAATGCTAAGTCGTAAGATGC